>OX101813.2:27084204-27149204 GCA_944452925.2 Chrysolina oricalcia | reverse complement strand
TTTTTAATTATTTTTTTAATTTTTCTTTAAATTTTTTTTTTGAAAAAATTTTTTTTATTTTTTTTAATTTTTTTTCGAAATTTTTTTTTTGAAAAATTTTTTTTTCAATTTTTTTTTAAATTTTTTTTTTGATTTTTTTAAATTTTTTCATGAATTTTTTTTTTGATTTTTTAAAATGTTTTTTCAAAATTTTTTTTTGAAATTTTTTTTGTGAATTTTTCAAAATTTTTTTTAAAATTCTTTTTTTAAATTTTTTTTTGAATTTTTTTTTTCGAATTTTTTTTTTAACTTTTTTAAAAATTTTTTTTTGAATTTTTTTTTTCAATTTTTTTTTTGAAATTTTTTTAAAAATTTTTTTATGAATTTTTTTTTTATTTTTTCAAAATTTTTTTTAAAATTTTTTTTTGAAATTTTTTTTTGTGAATTTTTTTTAAATTTTTTTTTTAATTTTTTTTTGAAATTTTTTTTTTTTGATTTTTTTTTCAATTTTTTTTAAATTTTTTTTAAAATTTTTTTTTTTCATTTTTTTTTTAAATTTTTTTTTGAAATTTATTTTTTTTAATTTTTTTTTAAATTTTTTTTTTGAAAATTTTTTTTTTCAATTTTTTTTTAAATTTTTTTTTTGATTTTTTAAAATTTTTTCATGAATTTTTTTTTTTGATTTTTTAAAATGTTTTTTCAAAATTTTTTTTTGAAATTTTTTTTGTGAATTTTTTTAAATTTTTTTTTAAAATTCTTTTTTTAAATTTTTTTTTGAATTTTTTTTTTCGAATTTTTTTTTTAACTTTTTTAAAAATTTTTTTTTGAATTTTTTTTTTCAATTTTTTTTTTGAAATTTTTTAAAAAATTTCTTTATGAATTTTTTTTTTATTTTTTCAAATTTTTTTTTAAAATTTTTTTTTGAAATTTTTTTTTGTGAATTTTTTTTAAATTTTTTTTTAATTTTTTTTTTTGAAATTTTTTTTTTTTGATTTTTTTTTCAATTTTTTTTTAATTTTTTTTAAAATTTTTTTTTTCATTTTTTTTTTAAATTTTTTTTTTCATTTTTTTTTAAAATTTTTTTTTGAAATTTATTTTTTTTCAAATTTTTTTTAAATTTTTTTTTTGAAAATTTTTTTTTTGAATTTTTTTTTTGAATTCTTTTTGGAAAATTTTCTCTTTGAATTATTTTTTTGATGTTTTTTAAATTTTTTTTTTAAATTTTTTTTTCAATTTTTTTTTTGATTTTTTTTTGAAAAATTTTCTTGTTGAATTATTTTTTTTGATTTTTTTTTATTTTTTTTTATTTTTTTTTTGGAAATTTTTTTTTTCAATTTTTTTTTGATATTTTTTCAATTTTTTTAAAAATTTTTTTAAATTTTTTTTTGGAAAATTTTTTTGAAAAATTTTCTCTTTGAATTATTTTTTTTGATTTTTTTATCAATTTTTTTTAAAAATTTTTTTTATAATTTTTTTTTTGAAAATTTTTTTTTTGAATTTTTTTTTTGAATTTTTTTTTGGAAAATTTTCTCTTTGAAACTTTTTTTAAATTTTTTTAAAAAAATTTTTTGTAATTTCTTTCTAAATTTTTTTTGTAATTTTTTTTTCAATTTTTTTTTTGAAAATTTTTGTTTTGAATTTTTTTTTGAAATTTTTTCTTTCGAATTTTTTTTTTGATTTTTTTTCAATTTTTTTTTTAAATTTTTTTTTCAATTTTTTTTTTGAATTTTTTTTTGAAATTTTTTTTGAAAAATTTTCTCTTTGAATTATTTTTTTTTGATTTTGTTAAATTTTTCTTTTGATTTTTTTTAAAATTATTTTTTTAATTTTTTCTTTGATTTTTTTAAAATTTTTTTTTTGATTTTTTTAAAATTTTTTTTTCAATTTTTATTTTGAAAATTTTTTTTTTGATTTTTTTTAAATTTTTTTTTTGATTTTTTTAAAATTTTTTTTTGAAATTTTTTTTTGTGAATTTTTTTTTAATTTTTTTTTTCAATTTTTTTTTGAAATTTTTTATTTGATTTTTTTTTCAATTTTTTTTAAAATTTTTTTTTTATTTTTTTTTTTGAAAAATTTTTTTTTCAATTTTTTTTAATTTTTTTTTTGATTTTTTAAAATTTTTTTTTCAATTTTTTTTTTGAAATTTTTTTTTTGATTTTTTTTTCAATTTTTTTTTTGAAAAATTTTTTTTCAATTTTTTTTAAATTTTTTTTTTGATTTTTTTAAAAATTTTTTTTCAATTTTTTTTTGAAATTTTTTTTTTCGATTTTTTTTTGAATTTTTTTTGAATTTTTTTTTAATTTTTTTTTATTTTTTTTTTGAAAATTTTTTTTTGAATTTTTTTTTTGAATTTTTTTTGAAAAATTTTCTCTTTGAATTATTTTTTTTGATTTTTTTAAATTTTTTTTTCAATTTTTTTTTTAAATTTTTTTTTGATTTTTTTTTCAATTTTTATTAAATTTTTTTTTGAAAATTTTTTTTTGAATTTTTTTTTGAATTTTTTTTTTCAATTTTTTTTTGAATTTTTTTCCGATTTTTTTAAAAAAAATTTTTTATTTTTTTTAATTTTTTTTCGAAATTTTTTTTTTGAAAAATTTTTTTTTCAATTTTTTTTTAAATTTTTTTTTTGATTTTTTAAAATTTTTTCATGAATTTTTTTTTTGATTTTTTAAAATGTTTTTTCAAAATTTTTTTTTGAAATTTTTTTTGTGAATTTTTTTATTTTTTTTTTTTAAATTCTTTTTTTAAATTTTTTTTTGAATTTTTTTTTTCGAATTTTTTTTTTAACTTTTTTAAAAATTTTTTTTTGAATTTTTTTTTTCAATTTTTTTTTTGAAATTTTTTTAAAAATTTTTTTATGAATTTTTTTTTTATTTTTTCAAATTTTTTTTTAAAATTTTTTTTTGAAATTTTTTTTTGTGAATTTTTTTTAAATTTTTTTTTTAATTTATTTTTTGAAATTTTTTTTTTTTTGATTTTTTTTTCAATTTTTTTTTTATTTTTTTTAAAATTTTTTTTTTCATTTTTTTTTAAAATTTTTTTTTGAAATTTATTTTTTTTTCATTTTTTTTTAAATTTTTTTTTTGAAATTTTTTTTTGAATTTTTTTTTTGAATTCTTTTTGGAAAATTTTCTCTTTGAATTATTTTTTTTGATGTTTTTTAAATTTTTTTTTTCAATTTTTTTTTCAATTTTTTTTTTGAATTTTTTTTGAAAAATTTTCTTGTTGAATTATTTTTTTTGATTTTTTTTTAATTTTTTTTTAATTTTTTTTTTGAAATTTTTTTTTTTTCAATTTTTTTTTGATATTTTTTCAATTTTTTTTAAAATTTTTTTTCAATTTTTTTTTGGAAAATTTTTTTTGAAAAATTTTCTCTTTGAATTATTTTTTTTGATTTTTCTTTAAATTTTTTTTTGAAAAATTTTTTTTGAAATTTTTTTTTTCATTTTTTTTTCAATTTTTTTAAAATTTTTTTTTTTTTTTTGAAAATTTTTTTTTTGAATTTTTTTTGAAAAATTTTCTCTTTGAATTATTTTTATTGATTTTTTTTTAAATTTTTTTTTGAAATTTTTTTTTTGATTTTTTTTTTATTTTTTTTTCAATTTTTTTTTGAAATTTTTTTTTTCAATTTTTTTAAAAATTTTTTTTTGATTTTTTTTGAAAATTTTTTTTTTGAATTTTTTTTTGAATTTTTTTTGAAAAATTTTCTCTTTGAATTATTTTTTTTTGATTTTTTTTAAATTTTTTTTTTCAATTTTTTTTTGAAATATATTTTTTGATTTTTTTAAATTTTTTTTTTCAATTTTTTTTGAAATTTTTTTTTGTGATTTTTTTTGATTTTTTTTTTGATTTTTTTATCAATTTTTTTTAAATTTTTTTTTATAATTTTTTTTTTGAAATTTTTTTTTTGAATTTTTTTTTAAATTTTTTTTGAAAAATTTTCTCTTTGAATTATTTTTTATGATTTTTTTAAAAATTTTTTTTCGATTTTTTTTTGAAATTTTTTTTTTGATTTTTTTTAAAATTTTTTTTCAATTTTTTTTGAATTTTTTTTTGTGAATTAAAAAAAAAAAAATTTTTAAATTTTTTTTTTCAATTTTTTTTTGAAATTTTTTTTTCCGATTTTTTTTTATTTTTTTTAATTTTTTTTTTGAAATTTTTTTTTCAATTTTTTTTTTGAAAAATTTTTTTTTCAATTTTTTTTAAATTTTTTTTTTGATTTTTTAAATTTTTTTTCAAAATTTTTTTATGAATTTTTTTTTTTGATTTTTTAAAATGTTTTTTCAAATTTTTTTTTTGAATTTTTTTTTCGAATTTTTTTAAAAATTTTTTTTGAATTTTTTTTTTCAATTTTTTTTTTGAAATTTTTTTAAAAATTTTTTTATGGATTTTTTTTTTATTTTTTCAAATTTTTTTTTGAAATTTTTTTTTTGATTTTTTAAAAATTTTTTTTTCAATTTTTTTTTGAAATTTTTTTTGTGAATTTTTTTAAAATTTTTTTTCGAATTTTTTTTTGAAATTTTTTTTTCCGATTTTTTTAAAAAAAATTTTTATTTTTTTTTATTTTTTTTTTGAAATTTATTTTTCAATTTTTTTTTGAATTTTTTTTGTAATTTTTTTAAAATTTTTTTTTTCAATTTTTTTTTTAATTTTTTTTTCAATTTTTTTTGGAAAATTTTCTCTTTGAATTATTTTTTTTGATTTTTTTTAAATTTTTTTTTTCAATTTTTTTTTGAATTTTTTTTTTCAATTTTTTTTGAAAAATTTTCTCTTTGAATTATTTTTTTTGATTTTTTTTTAATTTTTTTTTTGATAATTTTTTTTTTGAATTTTTTTTTTGAATTTTTTTTGAAAAATTTTCTATTTGAATTATTTTTTTTGATTTTTTTAAATTTTTTTTTCAATTGTTTTTTTGAAATTTTTTTTTTGATTTTTTTTTCAATTTTTTTTTGAATATTTTTTTTTTTGATTTTTTTTTTTAATTTTTTAAATTTTTTTTTGATTTTTTTTTGTGAATTTTTTTAAAAATTTTTTTAAAAATTTTTTTTTTCAATTTTTTTTTGAAATTTTTTGTTTGATTTTTTTAAAATTATTTTTTAAATTTTTTTTTTCAATTTTTTTTTGAAAAATTTTTTTTTTGATTTTTTTTAAAAATTTTTTAAATTTTTTTTTGATTTTTTTTGTGAATTTTTTTTTAAATTTTTTTAAAATTTTTTTTTTTTCAATTTTTTTTTTGAAATTTTTTTTTTGATTTTTTTTTTAAATTTTTTTAAATTTTTTTTTCAATTTTTTTTTTGAAATTTTATTTTGATTTTTTTTTGAAATTTTTTTTTTTGAAAATTTTTTTAAAAATTTTTTTTTTGAAATTTTTTTTTGAAAAATTTCCTTTTTGAAATTTTTTTTTGATTTTTTTAAATTTTTTTTGAAAAATTTTCTCTTTGAATTATTTTTTTTGATTTTTTTTAAATTTTTTTTTCAATTTTTTTTTTCGATTTTTTTTTGAAATTTTTTTTTTGATTTTTTAAAAAATTTTTTTTCAATTTTTTTTTGAAATTTTTTTTGTGAATTTTTAAAAAAAAATTTTTTTTAATTTTTTTTCGAATTTTTTTTTGAAATTTTTTTTTCCGATTTTTTTTAAATTTTTTTTTATTTTTTTTTTATTTTTTTTTTTGAAATTTATTTTTCAATTTTTTTTTGAATTTTTTTTGTAATTTTTTTAAAAATTTTTTTGTAATTTTTTTGGAAATTTTTTTTGAATTTTTTTTTTAATTTTTTTTTTGGAAAATTTTCTCTTTGAAACTTTTTTTTGTTTTTTTTTAAAAAATTTTTTGTAATTTCTTTCTAAATTTTTTTTGTAATTTTTTTTTCAATTTTTTTTTTGAAAATTTTTGTTTTGAATTTTTTTTTGAAATTTTTTTTTTCGAATTTTTTTTTTGATTTTTTTTCAATTTTTTTTTTTAATTTTTTTTGAAATTTTTTTTTTGAATTTTTTTTTGAAATTTTTTTTGAAAAATTTTCTCTTTGAATTATTTTTTTTTGATTTTGTTAAATTTTTCTTTTGATTTTTTTTTAAATTATTTTTTTAATTTTTTTTTTGATTTTTTTAAAATTTTTTTTTTGATTTTTTTTTTATTTTTTTTTCAATTTTTTTTTTGAAAATTTTTTTTTTGATTTTTTTTTTAATTTTTTTTTGATTTTTTAAAAAATTTTTTTTGAAATTTTTTTTTGTGAATTTTTTTTAAATTTTTTTTTCCAATTTTTTTTTTTAAATTTTTTATTTGATTTTTTTTTCAATTTTTTTTTAAATTTTTTTTTTATTTTTTTTTTCGAAAATTTTTTTTTTGAAAATTTTTTTTTTCAATTTTTTTTAAATTTTTTTTTTGATTTTTTTAAATTTTTTTTAAAATTTTTTTATGAATTTTTTTTTTTGATTTTTTAAAATGTTTTTTCAAATTTTTTTTTTGAATTTTTTTTTTCGATTTTTTTTTTGAATTTTTTTAAAAATTTTTTTTGAATTTTTTTTTTCAATTTTTTTTTTGAAATTTTTTTTAAAATTTTTTTATGAATTTTTTTTTATTTTTTTAAATTTTTTTTTAAATTTTTTTTTGAAATTTTTTTTTGTGATTTTTTTTTTAATTTTTTTTTCAATTTTTTTTGAATTTTTTTTTTTTTGATTTTTTTTTCAATTTTTTTTAAATTTTTTTTTTAAATTTTTTTTTCAATTTTTTTTAAATTTTTTTTTGAAATTTATTTTTTTGATTTTTTAAAATTTTTTTTTTCAATTTTTTTTTGAAATTTTTTTTGTGAATTTTTTAAAAAAAAATTTTTTAAATTTTTTTTTCGAATTTTTTTTTGAAATTTTTTTTTCCGATTTTTTTAAAAAAAATTTTTATTTTTTTTTTATTTTTTTTTTGAAATTTATTTTTCAATTTTTTTTTGAATTTTTTTTGTAATTTTTTTAAAAATTTTTTTTTCAATTTTTTTTTAAATTTTTTTTTCAATTTTTTTTGGAAAATTTTCTCTTTGAATTATTTTTTTTGATTTTTTTTAAATTTTTTTTTTCAATTTTTTTTTGAATTTTTTTTTTCAATTTTTTTTGAAAAATTTTCTCTTTGAATTATTTTTTTTGATTTTTTTTAAATTTTGTTTTTTGAAAATTTTTTTTTTGAATTTTTTTTTTGAATTTTTTTTGAAAAATTTTCTCTTTGAATTATTTTTTTTGATTTTTTTAAATTTTTTTCTCAATTTTTTTTTTGAAATTTTTTTTTTGATTTTTTTTTCTATTTTTTTTCGAAAAATTTTTTTTGAATTTTTTTTGATTTTTTTAAAAATTTTTTTTCAATTTTTTTTTGAAATTTTTTTTTTCGATTTTTTTTTGAATTTTTTTTGAATTTTTTTTTGAAAATTTTTTTTATAAAATTTTTTTTTGAATTTTTTCTGTAATTTTTTTTAAAATTTTTTTTTAAAATTTTTTTTCAATTTTTTTTTGAAAATTTTTTTTGAATTTTTTTTTTCAATTTTTTTTTGAAAATTTTTTTTCGAATTTTTTTAAAATTTTTTTTTGAATTTTTTTTTGAGTTTTTTTTGAAAATTTTTTTAAATTTTTTTATGAATTTTTTTTTTGATTTTTTTAAAAAAAATTTTTAAATTTTTTTTTGAAATTTTTTTTTGTGAATTTTTTTTAAATTGTTTTTTTTAATTTTTTTTTTTTAATTTTTTTTTGATATATTTTCAATTTTTTTTAAATTTTTTCTTTCAATTTTTTTTTTGAAAATTTTTTTTGAAAAATTTTCTCTTTGAATTATTTTTTTTGATTTTTTTAAAAAATGTTTTTGAAATTTTTTTTTTGATTTTTTTAAAATTATTTTTTGAATTTTTTTTTCAATTTTTTTTTGAAAAATTTTTTTTTGATTTTTTTTTTAAATTTTTTAAATTTTTTTTTGATTTTTTTTGTGAATTTTTTTAAAATTTTTTTTTTTAAATTTTTTTTTTCAATTTTTTTTTTTGAAATTTTTTTTTGATTTTTTTTTTAAATTTTTTTAAATTTTTTTTTCAATTTTTTTTTTTGAAATTTTTTTTTGATTTTTTTTTGAAATTTTTTTTTTTGAAAATTTTTTTTTAAATTTTTTTTTTGAAATTTTTTTTTGAAAAATTTCCTTTTTGAAATTTTTTTTTCCGATTTTTTTTTAAATTTTTTTTTTCAATTTTTTTTTGAATTTTTTTTTTTTAATTTTTTTTTTTTGAAAATTTTCTCTTTGAAACTTTTTTTTGATATTTTTAAATTTTTTTTGAAAAATTTTCTCTTTGAATTATTTTTTTTGATTTTTTTTAAAATTTTTTTTTCAATTTTTTTTTTCGATTTTTTTTTTGAAATTTTTTTTTTGATTTTTTAAAAAATTTTTTTTCAATTTTTTTTTGAAATTTTTTTTGTGAATTTTTTTAAAAAATTTTTTTTAAATTTTTTTTTCGAATTTTTTTTTGAAATTTTTTTTTCCGATTTTTTTTAAATTTTTTTTTATTTTTTTTAAATTTTTTTTTTGAAATTTATTTTTCAATTTTTTTTTGAATTTTTTTTGTAATTTTTTTAAAATTTTCTTTGTAATTTTTTTGGAAATTTTTTTTGAATTTTTTTTTTTAATTTTTTTTTTTTGGAAAATTTTCTCTTTGAAACTTTTTTTAAATTTTTTTTAAAAAATTTTTTGTAATTTCTTTCTAAATTTTTTTTTGTAATTTTTTTTTCAATTTTTTTTTTGAAAATTTTTGTTTTGAATTTTTTTTTGAAATTTTTTTTTTCGAATTTTTTTTTTGATTTTTTTTCAATTTTTTTTTTAAATTTTTTTTTCAATTTTTTTTTTTGAATTTTTTTTTGAAATTTTTTTTGAAAAATTTTCTCTTTGAATTATTTTTTTTTGATTTTGTTAAATTTTTCTTTTGATTTTTTTTTAAATTATTTTTTTAATTTTTTTTTTGATTTTTTTAAAATTTTTTTTTTGATTTTTTTTAAATTTTTTTTTCAATTTTTTTTTTGATTTTTTTAAAATTTTTTTTTGATTTTTTTAAAATTTTTTTTTGAAATTTTTTTTTGTGAATTTTTTTTAAATTTTTTTTTCAATTTTTTTTTTGAAATTTTTTATTTGATTTTTTTTCAATTTTTTTTTAAATTTTTTTTTTATTTTTTTTTGAAAAATTTTTTTTTCAATTTTTTTTAAATTTTTTTTTTGATTTTTTAAAATTTTTTTTTCAATTTTTTTTTTGAAATTTTTTTTTTGATTTTTTTTTCAATTTTTTTTTGAAAAATTTTTTTTGAATTTTTTTTAAATTTTTTTTTTGATTTTTTTAAAATTTTTTTTTCAATTTTTTTTTGAAATTTTTTTTTTTCGATTTTTTTTTTAATTTTTTTTGAATTTTTTTTTTAAATTTTTTTTTATTTTTTTTTTGAAAATTTTTTTTTGAATTTTTATTTTGAATTTTTTTTGAAAAATTTTCTCTTTGAATTATTTTTTTTGATTTTTTTAAATTTTTTTTTCAATTTTTTTTTAAATTTTTTTTTTGATTTTTTTTTCAATTTTTATTAAATTTTTTTTTTGAAAATTTTTTTTTGAATTTTTTTTAAATTTTTTTTTTGATTTTTTTAAAAATATTTTTTGAAATTTTTTTCGAAATTTTTTTTTTCGATTTTTTTTGAATTTTTTTTGGATTTTTTTTTTGAAAATTTTTTTTATAAATTTTTTTTTGAATTTTTTTTGTAATTTTTTTTTAAATTTTTTTTTTAATTTTTTTCAATTTTTTTTTGAAAAATTTTCTCTTTGAATTATTTTTTATGATTTTTTTTAAATTTTTTTTTCGATTTTTTTTTGAAATTTTTTTTTTGATTTTTTTAAAAATTTTTTTGTGAATTTAAAAAAAAAAAAATTTTAAATTTTTTTTTTCAATTTTTTTTTAATTTTTTTCCGATTTTTTGAAAAAAAATTTTTTATTTTTTTTTATTTTTTTTCGAAATTTTTTTTTTGAAAAATTTTTTTTTCAATTTTTTTTTAAATTTTTTTTTTGATTTTTTAAAATTTTTTCATGAATTTTTTTTTTGATTTTTTAAAATGTTTTTTCAAAATTTTTTTTTGAAATTTTTTTTGTGAATTTTTTTAAATTTTTTTTAAAATTCTTTTTTTAAATTTTTTTTTGAATTTTTTTTTTCGAATTTTTTTTTTAACTTTTTTAAAAATATTTTTTTGAATTTTTTTTTTCAATTTTTTTTTTGAAATTTTTTTAAAAATTTTTTTATGAATTTTTTTTTTATTTTTTCAAAATTTTTTTTAAAATTTTTTTTTGAAATTTTTTTTTGTGAATTTTTTTTAAATTTTTTTTTTAATTTTTTTTTTGAATTTTTTTTTTTTTTGATTTTTTTTTCAATTTTTTTTTAATTTTTTTTAAAATTTTTTTTTTCATTTTTTTTTTAAATTTTTTTTTGAAATTTATTTTTTTTTCAATTTTTTTTTAAATTTTTTTTTTGAAAAATTTTTTTTTCAATTTTTTTTTAAATTTTTTTTTTGATTTTTTAAAATTTTTTCATGAATTTTTTTTTTTGATTTTTTAAAATGTTTTTTCAAAATTTTTTTTTGAAATTTTTTTTGTGAATTTTTTTAAATTTTTTTTTAAAATTCTTTTTTTAAATTTTTTTTTGAATTTTTTTTTTTCGAATTTTTTTTTTTAACTTTTTTAAAAAATTTTTTTTGAATTTTTTGAATTTTCTTATGAATTTTTTTTTTATTTTTTCAAATTTTTTTTTTAAATTTTTTTTTGAAATTTTTTTTTGTGAATTTTTTTTAATTTTTTTTTTTAATTTTTTTTTTGAAATTTTTTTTTTGATTTTTTTTTCAATTTTTTTTTTAATTTTTTTTAAAATTTTTTTTTTCATTTTTTTTTAAAATTTTTTTTTGAAATTTATTTTTTTTCAATTTATTTTTAAATTTTTTTTTTGAAAATTTTTTTTTTGAATTTTTTTTTTGAATTCTTTTTGGAAAATTTTCTCTTTGAATTATTTTTTTTGATGTTTTTTAAATTTTTTTTTTCAATTTTTTTTTCAATTTTTTTTTTGAATTTTTTTTGAAAAATTTTCTTGTTGAATTATTTTTTTTGATTTTTTTTAAATTTTTTTTTTATTTTTTTTTTGAAAATTTTTTTTTTCAATTTTTTTTTGATATTTTTTCAATTTTTTTTTAAATTTTTTTTCAATTTTTTTTTGGAAAATTTTTTTTGAAAAATTTTCTCTTTGAATTATTTTTTTTGATTTTTTTAAATTTTTTTTTGAAATTTTTTTTTTGATTTTTTTTTTAATTATTTTTTTAATTTTTCTTTAAATTTTTTTTTGAAAAATTTTTTTTGAATTTTTTTTTTGATTTTTTTTTTCAATTTTTTTTAAATTTTTTTTTTTTTTTTTTTTTAATTTTTTTTTTGAATTTTTTTTGAAAAATTTTCTCTTTGAATTATTTTTATTGATTTTTTTTTAAATTTTTTTTTGAAATTTTTTTTTTGAAATTTTTTGTTTGATTTTTTTTAAATTATTTTTTAAATTTTTTTTTCAATTTTTTTTTGAAAAATTTTTTTTTTGATTTTTTTTTAAAATTTTTAAAATTTTTTTTTGATTTTTTTTGTGAATTTTTTTTAAAATTTTTTTAAAATTTTTTTTTTTCAATTTTTTTTTTGAAATTTTTTTTTTGATTTTTTTTTTAAATTTTTTTAAATTTTTTTTTCAATTTTTTTTTTTGAAATTTTTTTTTGATTTTTTTTTGAAATTTTTTTTTTTGAAAATTTTTTTTAAAATTTTTTTTTTGAAATTTTTTTTTGAAAAATTTCCTTTTTGAAATTTTTTTTTCCGATTTTTTTTTAAATTTTTTTTTTCAATTTTTTTTTTAATTTTTTTTTTGAATTTTTTTTTTTTCGAAAATTTTCTCTTTGAAACTTTTTTTTGATTTTTTAAAATTTTTTTTGAAAAATTTTCTCTTTGAATTATTTTTTTTGATTTTTTTAAAAATTTTTTTTCAATTTTTTTTTTCGATTTTTTTTTGAAATTTTTATTTTGATTTTTTAAAAAATTTTTTTTCAATTTTTTTTTGAAATTTTTTTTGTGAATTTTTTAAAAAAAAATTTTTTAAATTTTTTTTCGAATTTTTTTTTGAAATTTTTTTTTCCGATTTTTTTTAAATTTTTTTTTATTTTTTTTTAATTTTTTTTTTGAAATTTATTTTTCAATTTTTTTTTGAATTTTTTTTGTAATTTTTTTAAAAATTTTTTTGTAATTTTTTTGGAAATTTTTTTTGAATTTTTTTTTTTAATTTTTTTTGGAAAATTTTCTCTTTGAAACTTTTTTTTGATTTTTTTTAAAAAATTTTTTGTAATTTCTTTCTAAATTTTTTTTGTAATTTTTTTTTCAATTTTTTTTTTGAAAATTTTTGTTTTGAATTTTTTTTTGAAATTTTTTTTTTCGAATTTTTTTTTTGATTTTTTTTCAATTTTTTTTTTTAATTTTTTTTGAAATTTTTTTTTTGAAATTTTTTTTTTGAATTTTTTTTTGAAATTTTTTTTGAAAAATTTTCTCTTTGAATTATTTTTTTTTGATTTTGTTAAATTTTTCTTTTGATTTTTTTTTAAATTATTTTTTTAATTTTTTTTTTGATTTTTTTAAAATTTTTTTTTTGATTTTTTTTTTATTTTTTTTTCAATTTTTTTTTTGAAAATTTTTTTTTTGATTTTTTTTTAAATTTTTTTTTGATTTTTTAAAAAATTTTTTTTGAAATTTTTTTTTGTGAATTTTTTTTAAATTTTTTTTTTCAATTTTTTTTTTTAAATTTTTTATTTGATTTTTTTTTCAATTTTTTTTTAAATTTTTTTTTTATTTTTTTTTTGAAAATTTTTTTTTTGAAAATTTTTTTTTTCAATTTTTTTTTAATTTTTTTTTTGATTTTTTTAAATTTTTTTAAAAATTTTTTTATGAATTTTTTTTTTTGATTTTTTAAAATGTTATTTCAAAATTTTTTTTTGAATTTTTTTTTTCGATTTTTTTTTTGAATTTTTTTAAAAATTTTTTTTGAATTTTTTTTTTCAATTTTTTTTTTGAAATTTTTTTTAAAATTTTTTTATGAATTTTTTTTTATTTTTTCAAATTTTTTTTTAAAATTTTTTTTTGAAATTTTTTTTTGTGATTTTTTTTAAAATTTTTTTTTCAATTTTTTTTTGAATTTTTTTTTTTTGATTTTTTTTTCAATTTTTTTTAAATTTTTTTTTAAAATTTTTTTTTCAATTTTTTTTAAATTTTTTTTTGAAATTTATTTTTTTGATTTTTTAAAATTTTTTTTTTCAATTTTTTTTTGAAATTTTTTTTGTGAATTTTTTTAAAAAAAATTTTTTAAATTTTTTTTTCGATTTTTTTTTTGAAATTTTTTTCTTCCGATTTTTTTAAAAAAAATTTTTATTTTTTTTTATTTTTTTTTTGAAATTTATTTTTCAATTTTTTTTTGAATTTTTTTTGTAATTTTTTTAAAATTTTTTTTTTCAATTTTTTTTTAAATTTTTTTTTCAATTTTTTTTGGAAAATTTTCTCTTTGAATTATTTTTTTTGATTTTTTTAAAATTTTTTTTTTCAATTTTTTTTTGAATTTTTTTTTTCAATTTTTTTTGAAAAATTTTCTCTTTGAATTATTTTTTTTGATTTTTTTTAAATTTTTTTTTTTTGAAAATTTTTTTTTTGAATTTTTTTTTTGAATTTTTTTTGAAAAATTTTCTCTTTGAATTATTTTTTTTGATTTTTTTAAATTTTTTTTTCAATTTTTTTTTTGAAATTTTTTTTTTGATTTTTTTTTCTATTTTTTTTCGAAAAATTTTTTTTGAATTTTTTTTTGATTTTTTTAAAATTTTTTTTTCAATTTTTTTTTGAAATTTTTTTTTTCGATTTTTTTTTGAATTTTTTTTGAATTTTTTTTTGAAAATTTTTTTTATAAATTTTTTTTTGAATTTTTTCTGTAATTTTTTTTAAAATTTTTTTTTTTAATTTTTTTTCAATTTTTTTTTGAAAATTTTTTTTTGATTTTTTTTTTAAATTTTTTAAATTTTTTTTTGATTTTTTTTTGTGAATTTTTTTTAAATTTTTTTTTTTTAATTTTTTTTTTCAATTTTTTTTTTGAAATTTTTTTTTTGATTTTTTTTTTAAATTTTTTTAAATTTTTTTTTCAATTTTTTTTTTTGAAATTTTTTTTTGATTTTTTTTTGAAATTTTTTTTTTTGAAAATTTTTTTTTAAATTTTTTTTTTGAAATTTTTTTTTGAAAAATTTCCTTTTTGAAATTTTTTTTTCCGATTTTTTTTTAAATTTTTTTTTTCAATTTTTTTTTGAATTTTTTTTTTTGAAAATTTTCTCTTTGAAACTTTTTTTTGATATTTTTAAATTTTTTTTGAAAAATTTTCTCTTTGAATTATTTTTTTTGATTTTTTTTTAAATTTTTTTTTCAATTTTTTTTTTCGATTTTTTTTTTGAAATTTTTTTTTTGATTTTTTAAAAAATTTTTTTCCAATTTTTTTTTGAAATTTTTTTTGTGAATTTTTTTAAAAAATTTTTTTTAAATTTTTTTTTCGAATTTTATTTTGAAATTTTTTTTTCCGATTTTTTTTAAATTTTTTTTTATTTTTTTTAAATTTTTTTTTTGAAATTTATTTTTCAATTTTTTTTTGAATTTTTTTTGTAATTTTTTTAAAATTTTTTTTGTAATTTTTTTGGAAATTTTTTTTGAATTTTTTTTTTTTATTTTTTTTTTTGGAAAATTTTCTCTTTGAAACTTTTTTAAAATTTTTTTAAAAAAATTTTTTGTAATTTCTTTCTAAATTTTTTTTTGTAATTTTTTTTTCAATTTTTTTTTTGAAAATTTTTGTTTTGAATTTTTTTTTGAAATTTTTTTTTTCGAATTTTTTTTTTGATTTTTTTTCAATTTTTTTTTTAAATTTTTTTTTCAATTTTTTTTTTTGAATTTTTTTTTGAAATTTTTTTTGAAAAATTTTCTCTTTGAATTTTTTTTTTTTGATTTTGTTAAATTTTTCTTTTGATTTTTTTTTAAATTATTTTTTTAATTTTTTTTTTGATTTTTTTAAAATTTTTTTTTTGATTTTTTTTAAATTTTTTTTTCAATTTTTTTTTTGAAAATTTTTTTTTTGATTTTTTTTAAAATTTTTTTTTGATTTTTTTAAAAATTTTTTTTGAAATTTTTTTTTGTGAATTTTTTTTTAATTTTTTTTTCAATTTTTTTTTTGAAATTTTTTATTTGATTTTTTTTTCAATTTTTTTTTAAATTTTTTTTTTATTTTTTTTTGAAAAATTTTTTTTTCAATTTTTTTTAAATTTTTTTTTTGATTTTTTAAAATTTTTTTTTCAATTTTTTTTTTGAAATTTTTTTTTTGATTTTTTTTTCAATTTTTTTTTTAAATCAAAAAAGAATTTTTTAAAATTTTTTTTTCAATTTTTTTTTGAAATTTTTTTTTTTCGATTTTTTTTTTAATTTTTTTTGAATTTTTTTTTAAAATTTTTTTTTATTTTTTTTTTGAAAATTTTTTTTTGAATTTTTTTTTTGAATTTTTTTTGAAAAATTTTCTCTTTGAATTATTTTTTTTGATATTTTTAAATTTTTTTTTCAATTTTTTTTTAAATTTTTTTTTTGATTTTTTTTTCAATTTTTATTAAATTTTTTTTTTGAAAATTTTTTTTTGAATTTTTTTTAAATTTTTTTTTTGATTTTTTTAAAAATTTTTTTTGAAATTTTTTTCGAAATTTTTTTTTTCGATTTTTTTTGAATTTTTTTTGGATTTTTTTTTTGAAAATTTTTTTTATAAATTTTTTTTTGAATTTTTTTTGTAATTTTTTTTTAAATTTTTTTTTAAATTTTTTTCAATTTTTTTTTGAAAAATTTTCTCTTTGAATTATTTTTTATGATTTTTTTTAAATTTTTTTTTCGATTTTTTTTTGAAATTTTTTTTTTGATTTTTTTAAAAATTTTTTTGTGAATTTAAAAAAAAAAAAAATTTTAAATTTTTTTTTTCAATTTTTTTTTAATTTTTTTCCGATTTTTTGAAAAAAAATTTTTTATTTTTTTTTATTTTTTTTCGAAATTTTTTTTTTGAAAAATTTTTTTTTCAATTTTTTTTTAAATTTTTTTTTTGATTTTTTAAAATTTTTTCATGAATTTTTTTTTTGATTTTTTAAAATGTTTTTTCAAAATTTTTTTTTGAAATTTTTTTTGTGAATTTTTTTAAATTTTTTTTAAAATTCTTTTTTTAAATTTTTTTTTGAATTTTTTTTTTCGAATTTTTTTTTTAACTTTTTTAAAAATTTTTTTTTGAATTTTTTTTTTCAATTTTTTTTTTGAAATTTTTTTAAAAATTTTTTTATGAATTTTTTTTTTATTTTTTCAAAATTTTTTTTAAAATTTTTTTTTGAAATTTTTTTTTGTGAATTTTTTTTAAATTTTTTTTTTAATTTTTTTTTTGAATTTTTTTTTTTTTGATTTTTTTTTCAATTTTTTTTTAATTTTTTTTAAAATTTTTTTTTTCATTTTTTTTTTTAAATTTTTTTTTGAAATTTATTTTTTTTTCAATTTTTTTTTAAATTTTTTTTTTGAAAAATTTTTTTTTCAATTTTTTTTTAAATTTTTTTTTTGATTTTTTAAAATTTTTTCATGAATTTTTTTTTTGATTTTTTAAAATGTTTTTTCAAAATTTTTTTTTGAAATTTTTTTTGTGAATTTTTTTAAATTTTTTTTTAAAATTCTTTTTTTAAATTTTTTTTTGATTTTTTTTTTTCGAATTTTTTTTTTAACTTTTTTAAAAATTTTTTTTTGAATTTTTTTTTTCAATTTTTTTTTTGAAATTTTTTTAAAAATTTTCTTATGAATTTTTTTTTTATTTTTTCAAATTTTTTTTTAAAATTTTTTTTTGAAATTTTTTTTTGTGAATTTTTTTTAAATTTTTTTTTTAATTTTTTTTTTGAAATTTTTTTTTTGATTTTTTTTTCAATTTTTTTTTTAATTTTTTTTAAAATTTTTTTTTTCATTTTTTTTTTAAATTTTTTTTTGAAATTTATTTTTTTTCAATTTTTTTTAAAATTTTTTTTTTGAAAATTTTTTTTTTGAATTTTTTTTTTGAATTCTTTTTGGAAAATTTTCTCTTTGAATTATTTTTTTTGATGTTTTTTAAATTTTTTTTTTCAATTTTTTTTTCAATTTTTTTTTTGAATTTTTTTTGAAAAATTTTCTTGTTGAATTATTTTTTTTGATTTTTTTTAAATTTTTTTTTTATTTTTTTTTTGAAAATTTTTTTTTTCAATTTTTTTTTGATATTTTTTCAATTTTTTTTAAAATTTTTTTTCAATTTTTTTTTGGAAAATTTTTTTTGAAAAATTTTCTCTTTGAATTATTTTTTTTGATTTTTTTAAATTTTTTTTTGAAATTTTTTTTTTGATTTTTTTTTTAATTATTTTTTTAATTTTTCTTTAAATTTTTTTTTGAAAAATTTTTTTTGAATTTTTTTTTTGATTTTTTTTTTCAATTTTTTTTAAATTTTTTTTTTTTTTTTTTTTTAAATTTTTTTTTTTGAATTTTTTTTGAAAAATTTTCTCTTTGAATTATTTTTATTGATTTTTTTTTAAATTTTTTTTTGAAATTTTTTTTTTGAAATTTTTTGTTTGATTTTTTTTAAATTATTTTTTAAATTTTTTTTTCAATTTTTTTTTGAAAAATTTTTTTTTTGATTTTTTTTAAAAATTTTTTAAATTTTTTTTTGATTTTTTTTGTGAATTTTTTTAAAAATTTTTTTAAAATTTTTTTTTTTCAATTTTTTTTTTGAAATTTTTTTTTTGATTTTTTTTTTTAATTTTTTTAAATTTTTTTTTCAATTTTTTTTTTTGAAATTTTTTTTTGATTTTTTTTTGAAATTTTTTTTTTTGAAAATTTTTTTTAAAATTTTTTTTTTGAAATTTTTTTTTGAAAAATTTCCTTTTTGAAATTTTTTTTTCCGATTTTTTTTTAAATTTTTTTTTTCAATTTTTTTTTTAATTTTTTTTTTGAATTTTTTTTTTTCGAAAATTTTCTCTTTGAAACTTTTTTTTGATTTTTTAAAATTTTTTTTGAAAAATTTTCTCTTTGAATTATTTTTTTTGATTTTTTTAAAAATTTTTTTTCAATTTTTTTTTTCGATTTTTTTTTGAAATTTTTTTTTGATTTTTTAAAAAAATTTTTTTCAATTTTTTTTTGAAATTTTTTTTGTGAATTCTTAAAAAAAAAATTTTTTAAATTTTTTTTCGAATTTTTTTTTGAAATTTTTTTTTCCGATTTTTTTTAAATTTTTTTTTATTTTTTTTTAATTTTTTTTTTGAAATTTATTTTTCAATTTTTTTTTGAATTTTTTTTGTAATTTTTTTAAAAATTTTTTTGTAATTTTTTTGGAAATTTTTTTTGAATTTTTTTTTTAAATTTTTTTTTGGAAAATTTTCTTTTTGAAACTTTTTTTTGATTTTTTTTAAAAATTTTTTTGTAATTTCTTTCTAAATTTTTTTTGTAATTTTTTTTTCAATTTTTTTTTTGAAAATTTTTGTTTTGAATTTTTTTTTGAAATTTTTTTTTTCGAATTTTTTTTTTGATTTTTTTTCAATTTTTTTTTTTTATTTTTTTTGAAATTTTTTTTTTTGAAATTTTTTTTTTGAATTTTTTTTTGAAATTTTTTTTGAAAAATTTTCTCATTGAATTATTTTTTTTTGATTTTGTTAAATTTTTCTTTTGATTTTTTTTAAAATTATTTTTTTAATTTTTTTTTTGAATTTTTTTAAAATTTTTTTTTTGATTTTTTTTTTATTTTTTTTTCAATTTTTTTTTTGAAAATTTTTTTTTTGATTTTTTTTTAAATTTTTTTTTGATTTTTTAAAAAATTTTTTTTGAAATTTTTTTTTGTGAATTTTTTTTAAATTTTTTTTTTCAATTTTTTTTTTTAAATTTTTTATTTGATTTTTTTTCAATTTTTTTTTAAATTTTTTTTTTATTTTTTTTTTGAAAATTTTTTTTTTGAAAATTTTTTTTTTCAATTTTTTTTAAATTTTTTTTTTGATTTTTTTAAATTTTTTTTAAAATTTTTTTATGAATTTTTTTTTTTGATTTTTTAAAATGTTTTTTCAAAATTATTTTTTGAATTTTTTTTTTCGATTTTTTTTTTGAATTTTTTTAAAAATTTTTTTTGAATTTTTTTTTTCAATTTTTTTTTTGAAATTTTTTTTAAAATTTTTTTATGAATTTTTTTTTATTTTTTCAAATTTTTTTTTAAAATTTTTTTTTGAAATTTTTTTTTGTGATTTTTTTTTAAATTTTTTTTTCAATTTTTTTTTGAATTTTTTTTTTGATTTTTTTTTTCAATTTTTTTTAAATTTTTTTTTAAAATTTTTTTTTCAATTTTTTTAAAATTTTTTTTTGAAATTTATTTTTTTGATTTTTTAAAATTTTTTTTTTCAATTTTTTTTTGAAATTTTTTTTGTGAATTTTTTTAAAAAAAATTTTTTAAATTTTTTTTTCGAATTTTTTTTTGAAATTTTTTTTTCCGATTTTTTTAAAAAAAAATTTTATTTTTTTTTTATTTTTTTTTTGAAATTTATTTTTCAATTTTTTTTTGAATTTTTTTTGTAATTTTTTTAAAATTTTTTTTTTCAATTTTTTTTTTAATTTTTTTTCAATTTTTTTTGGAAAATTTTCTCTTTGAATTATTTTTTTTGATTTTTTTTAAATTTTTTTTTTCAATTTTTTTTTGAATTTTTTTTTTCAATTTTTTTTGAAAAATTTTCTCTTTGAATTATTTTTTTTGATTTTTTTAAAATTTTTTTTTTTTGAAAATTTTTTTTTTGAATTTTTTTTTTGAATTTTTTTTGAAAAATTTTCTCTTTGAATTATTTTTTTTGATTTTTTTTAATTTTTTTTTCAATTTTTTTTTTGAAATTTTTTTTTTGATTTTTTTTTCTATTTTTTTTCGAAAAATTTTTTTTGAATTTTTTTTTGATTTTTTTAAAATTTTTTTTTCAATTTTTTTTTGAAATTTTTTTTTTCGATTTTTTTTTGAATTTTTTTTGAATTTTTTTTTGAAAATTTTTTTTATAAATTTTTTTTTGAATTTTTTCTGTAATTTTTTTTAAAATTTTTTTTAAAAATTTTTTTTCAATTTTTTTTTGAAAATTTTTTTTGAATTTTTTTTTTCAATTTTTTTTTGAAAATTTTTTTTCGAATTTTTTTTAAATTTTTTTTTGAATTTTTTTTTGAGTTTTTTTTGAAAATTTTTTTAAATTTTTTTATGAATTTTTTTTTGATTTTTTTAAAAAAAAATTTTAAATTTTTTTTTGAAATTTTTTTTTGTGAATTTTTTTTAAATTGTTTTTTTTAATTTTTTTTTTCAATTTTTTTTGATATATTTTCAATTTTTTTTAAATTTTTTTTTTCAATTTTTTTTTTGAAAATTTTTTTTGAAAAATTTTCTCTTTGAATTATTTTTTTTGATTTTTTTAAAAAAATTTTTTGAAATTTTTTTTTTGATTTTTTTAAAATTATTTTTTAAATTTTTTTTTCAATTTTTTTTTGAAAAATTTTTTTTTGATTTTTTTTTTAAATTTTTTAAATTTTTTTTTGATTTTTTTTTGTGAATTTTTTTTAAATTTTTTTTTTTAAATTTTTTTTTTCAATTTTTTTTTTTGAAATTTTTTTAAAAAAAAATTTTAAAAAAAATTAAAAAAAAATTGAAAAAAAAATCAAAAAAAAAAAAAAATTCAAAAAAAAAATTAAAAAAAAAAATTTAAAAAAAATTCACAAAAAAAAATTTCAAAAAAAAATTTTAAAAAAAATTTTGAAAAAATAAAAAAAAAATTCATAAAAAAATTTTTAAAAAAATTAAAAAAAAAAATTGAAAAAAAAAATTCAAAAAAAAATTTTTAAAAAAGTTAAAAAAAAAAATTCGAAAAAATAAATTCAAAAAAAAATTTAAAAAAAGAATTTTAAAAAAAATTTAAAAAAATTCACAAAAAAAATTTCAAAAAAAAATTTTGAAAAAACATTTTAAAAAATCAAAAAAAAAATTCATGAAAAAATTTTAAAAAATCAAAAAAAAAATTTAAAAAATAATTGAAAAAAAAATTTTTCAAAAAAAAAATTTCGAAAAAAAATTAAAAAAAATAAAAAATTTTTTTTCAAAAAATCGGAAAAAAATTAAAAAAAAATTGAAAAAAAAAATTTAAAATTTTTTTTTTTTTTTAAATTCACAAAAAAAATTTTTAAAAAATCAAAAAAAAAATTTCAAAAAAAAATCGAAAAAAAAATTAAAAAAAAATCATAAAAAATAATTCAAAGAGAAAATTTTTCAAAAAAAAATTGAAAAAAATTAAAAAAAAAATTTAAAAAAAAATTACAAAAAAAATTCAAAAAAAAATTTATAAAAAAAATTTTCAAAAAAAAAAATCCAAAAAAAATTCAAAAAAAATCGAAAAAAAAAATTTCGAAAAAAATTTCAAAAAAAATTTTTTAAAAAAATCAAAAAAAAAATTTAAAAAAAATTCAAAAAAAATTTTTCAAAAAAAAAATTTAATAAAAATTGAAAAAAAAATCAAAAAAAAAATTTAAAAAAAAATTGAAAAAAAAATTTAAAAAAATCAAAAAAAATAATTCAAAGAGAAAATTTTTCAAAAAAAATTCAAAAAAAAAAATTCAAAAAAAAATTTTCAAAAAAAAAATAAAAAAAAATTAAAAAAAAAAATTCAAAAAAAATTCAAAAAAAAATCGAAAAAAAAAAATTTCAAAAAAAAATTGAAAAAAAATTTTTAAAAAAATCAAAAAAAAAATTTAAAAAAAATTCAAAAAAAATTTTTCAAAAAAAAATTGAAAAAAAAATCAAAAAAAAAATTTCAAAAAAAAAATTGAAAAAAAAATTTTAAAAAATCAAAAAAAAAATTTAAAAAAAATTGAAAAAAAATTTTTCAAAAAAAAATAAAAAAAAAATTTAAAAAAAAATTGAAAAAAAAATCAAATAAAAAATTTCAAAAAAAAAATTGAAAAAAAAATTAAAAAAAAAGTCACAAAAAAAAATTTCAAAAAAAAATTTTAAAAAAATCAAAAAAAAATTTAAAAAAAAATCAAAAAAAAAATTTTCAAAAAAAAAATTGAAAAAAAAATAAAAAAAAAATCAAAAAAAAAATTTTAAAAAAATCAAAAAAAAAATTAAAAAAATAATTTTAAAAAAAATCAAAAGAAAAATTTAACAAAATCAAAAAAAATAATTCAAAGAGAAAATTTTTCAAAAAAAATTTCAAAAAAAAATTCAAAAAAAAAAATTGAAAAAAAAATTTAAAAAAAAAATTGAAAAAAAATCAAAAAAAAAATTCGAAAAAAAAAATTTCAAAAAAAAATTCAAAACAAAAATTTTCAAAAAAAAAATTGAAAAAAAAATTACAAAAAAAAATTTAGAAAGAAATTACAAAAAATTTTTTAAAAAAAATTTAAAAAAAGTTTCAAAGAGAAAATTTTCCAAAAAAAAAAATTAAAAAAAAAATTTCAAAAAAAATTTCCAAAAAAAATACAAAAAAAATTTTAAAAAAATTACAAAAAAATTCAAAAAAAAATTGAAAAATAAATTTCAAAAAAAAAATTTAAAAAAAATAAAAAAAAATTTAAAAAAAATCGGAAAAAAAAATTTCAAAAAAAAATTCGAAAAAAAAATTTAAAAAAATTTTTTTAAAAAAATTCACAAAAAAAATTTCAAAAAAAAATTGAAAAAAAATTTTTTAAAAAATCAAAAAAAAAATTTCAAAAAAAAATCGAAAAAAAAAATTGAAAAAAAAATTTAAAAAAAAATCAAAAAAAATAATTCAAAGAGAAAATTTTTCAAAAAAAAATTAAAAATATCAAAAAAAAGTTTCAAAGAGAAAATTTTCAAAAAAAAAAAATTCAAAAAAAAAAATTCAAAAAAAAATTGAAAAAAAAAATTTAAAAAAAAATCGGAAAAAAAAATTTCAAAAAGGAAATTTTTCAAAAAAAAATTTCAAAAAAAAAATTTAAAAAAAAAATTTCAAAAAAAAAAATTTCAAAAAAAAATCAAAAAAAAATTTCAAAAAAAAAAATTGAAAAAAAAATTTAAAAAAATTTAAAAAAAAATCAAAAAAAAAATTTCAAAAAAAAAAATTGAAAAAAAAAATTTAAAAAAAAAAATTTAAAAAAAATTCACAAAAAAAAATCAAAAAAAAATTTAAAAAATTTAAAAAAAAAATCAAAAAAAAATTTTTCAAAAAAAAATTGAAAAAAAAATTTAAAAAATAATTTTAAAAAAATCAAAAAAAAAATTTCAAAAAATTTTTTTAAAAAAATCAAAAAAAATAATTCAAAGAGAAAATTTTTCAAAAAAAATTTTCAAAAAAAAAATTGAAAAAAAAAATTTAAAAAAAATTGAAAATATATCAAAAAAAATTGAAAAAAAAAATTAAAAAAAACAATTTAAAAAAAATTCACAAAAAAAAATTTCAAAAAAAAATTTAAAATTTTTTTTTAAAAAAATCAAAAAAAAATTCATAAAAAAATTTAAAAAAATTTTCAAAAAAAACTCAAAAAAAAATTCAAAAAAAAATTTAAAAAAAATTCGAAAAAAAATTTTCAAAAAAAAATTGAAAAAAAAAATTCAAAAAAAATTTTCAAAAAAAAATTGAAAAAAAATTTTTAAAAAAATTTTTTTTAAAATTTTTTTGAATTTTTTTTTTGAATTTTTTTTTGAGTTTTTTTTTGAAAATTTTTTAAAATTTTTTTATGAAATTTTTTTTTGTGAATTTTTTTTAAATTGTTTTTTTAAATTTTATTTTTAAATTTTTTTTGATATATTTTCAATTTTTTTTAAATTTTTTTTTTCAATTTTTTTTTTGAAAATTTTTTTTGAAAAATTTTCTCTTTGAATTATTTTTTTTGATTTTTTTTTAATTTTTTTTTGAAATTTTTTTTTTGATTTTGTTAAAATTATTTTTTTAATTTTTTTTTTCAATTTTTTTTTGAAAAATTTTTTTTTGATTTTTTTTTTAATTTTTTAAATTTTTTTTTGATTTTTTTTGTGAATTTTTTTAAAAAATTTTTTTTAAATTTTTTTTTTCAATTTTTATTTTGAATTTTTTTTTTGATTTTTTTTTTTAATTTTTTTAAATTTTTTTTTCAATTTTTTTTTTGAAATTTTTTTTTGATTTTTTTTTGAAATTTTTTTTTTTGAAAATTTTTTTTAAAATTTTTTTTTTGAAATTTTTTTTTGAAAAATTTCCTTTTTGAAATTTTTTTTCCGATTTTTTTTTAAATTTTTTTTTTCAATTTTTTTTTAAATTTTTTTCTTGAATTTTTTTCTTTGAAAATTTTCTCTTTGAAACTTTTTTTTGATTTTTTAAAATTTTTTTTGAAAAATTTTCTCTTTGAATTATTTTTTTTGATTTTTTTTAAATTTTTTTTTCAATTTTTTTTTTTCGATTTTTTTTTGAAATTTTTTTTTTGATTTTTTGAAAAAATTTTTTTCAATTTTTTTTTGAAATTTTTTTTGTGAATTTTTTAAAAAAAATGTTTTTAAATTTTTTTTTCGAATTTTTTTTTGAAATTTTTTTTTCCGATTTTTAAAAATTTTTTTTTTTTTTTTTAAATTTTTTTTTTGAAATTCATTTTTCAATTTTTTTTTGAATTTTTTTTGTAATTTTTTTAAAATTTTTTTTTTCAATTTTTTTTTGAATTTTTTTTTCAATTTTTTTTGTAAAATTTTCTCTTTGAATTATTTTTTTTGATTTTTTTAAATTTTTTTTTGAAATTTTTTTTCCGATTTTTTTAATATTTTTTTTTATTTTTTTTTAATTTTTTTTTTGAAATTTATTTTTCAATTTTTTTTTGAATTTTTTTTGTAATTTTTTTAAAAATTTTTTTTCAATTTTTTTTTGAATTTTTTTTTCAATTTTTTTTGGAAAATTTTCTCTTTGAATTATTTTTTTTGATTTTTTTTAAATTTTTTTTTTCATTTTTTTTTGAATTTTTTTTTGAATTTTTTTTGAAAAATTTTCTCTTTGAATTATTTTTTTTGATTTTTTTAAATTTTTTTTTCAATTTTTTTTTTAAATTTTTTTTTTGATTTTTTTTTCAATTTTTATTAAATTTTTTTTTTGAAAATTTTTTTTTGAATTTTTTTTTGAATTTTTTTTTCAATTTTTTTTTGAATTTTTTTCCGATTTTTTTAAAAAAAAATTTTTATTTTTTTTAATTTTTTTTCGAAATTTTTTTTTTGAAAAATTTTTTTTTAAATTTTTTTTTAAATTTTTTTTTTGATTTTTTTAAATTTTTTCATGAATTTTTTTTTTGATTTTTTAAAATGTTTTTTCAAAATTTTTTTTTGAAATTTTTTTTGTGAATTTTTTAAAATTTTTTTTTAAATTCTTTTTTTAAATTTTTTTTTGATTTTTTTTTTTCGAATTTTTTTTTTAACTTTTTTAAAAATTTTTTTTTGAATTTTTTTTTTCAATTTTTTTTTTGAAATTTTTTTAAAAAATTTTTTATGATTTTTTTTTTTATTTTTTCAAATTTTTTTTTAAAATTTTTTTTTGAAATTTTTTTTTGTGAATTTTTTTTAAATTTTTTTTTTAATTTATTTTTTGAAATTTTTTTTTTTTGATTTTTTTTTCAATTTTTTTTTAATTTTTTTTAAAATTTTTTTTTTCATTTTTTTTTTAAATTTTTTTTTGAAATTTATTTTTTTTCAATTTTTTTTTTAATTTTTTTTTTGAAATTTTTTTTTTGAATTCTTTTTGGAAAATTTTCTCTTTGAATTATTTTTTTTGATTTTTTTAAATTTTTTTTTCAATTTTTTTTTTAAATTTTTTTTTTGATTTTTTTTTCAATTTTTATTAAATTTTTTTTTTGAAAATTTTTTTTTGAATTTTTTTTTGAATTTTTTTTTTCAATTTTTTTTTGAATTTTTTTCCGATTTTTTAAAAAAAATTTTTTTATTTTTTTAAATTTTTTTTCGAAATTTTTTTTTTGAAAAATTTTTTTTTCAATTTTTTTTTAAATTTTTTTTTTGATTTTTTTAAATTTTTTCATGAATTTTTTTTTTGATTTTTTAAAATGTTTTTTCAAAATTTTTTTTTGAAATTTTTTTTGTGAATTTTTTTAATTTTTTTTTTAAATTCTTTTTTTAAATTTTTTTTTGAATTTTTTTTTTCGAATTTTTTTTTTAACTTTTTTAAAAATTTTTTTTTGAATTTTTTTTTCAATTTTTTTTTTGAAATTTTTTTAAAAATTTTTTTATGAATTTTTTTTTTATTTTTTCAAAATTTTTTTTTAAATTTTTTTTTGAAATTTTTTTTTGTGAATTTTTTTTAAATTTTTTTTTTAATTTATTTTTTGAAATTTTTTTTTTTTGATTTTTTTTTCAATTTGTTTTTAATTTTTTTTAAAATTTTTTTTTTCATTTTTTTTTTAAATTTTTTTTTGAAATTTATTTTTTTTTCAATTTTTTTTTAATTTTTTTTTTGAAATTTTTTTTTTGAATTTTTTTTTTGAATTCTTTTTGGAAAATTTTCTCTTTGAATTATTTTTTTTGATGTTTTTTAAATTTTTTTTTTCAATTTTTTTTTCAATTTTTTTTTTGAATTTTTTTTGAATAATTTTCTTGTTGAATTATTTTTTTTGATTTTTTTTTAATTTTTTTTTTTTTTTGAAAATTTTTTTTTTCAATTTTTTTTTGATATTTTTTCAATTTTTTTTAAAATTTTTTTTCAATTTTTTTTTGGAAAATTTTTTTTGAAAAATTTTCTCTTTGAATTATTTTTTTTGATTTTTTTTAAATTTTTTTTTGAAATTTTTTTTTTGATTTTTTTTTTAATTATTTTTTTAATTTTTCTTTAAATTTTTTTTTGAAAAATTTTTTTTGAAATTTTTTTTTTGATTTTTTTTTTCAATTTTTTTTAAATTTTTTTTTTTTTTTGAAAATTTTTTTTTTGAATTTTTTTTGAAAAATTTTCTCTTTGAATTATTTTTATTGATTTTTTTTTAAATTTTTTTTTGAAATTTTTTTTTTGATTATTTTTTTATTTTTTTTCAATTTTTTTTTGAAAATTTTTTTTTGAATTTTTTTTAAAATTTTTTTTTGATTTTTTTTGAAAATTTTTTTTTTGAATTTTTTTTTGAATTTTCTTTGAAAAATTTTCTCTTTGAATTATTTTTTTTTGATTTTTTTTAATTTTTTTTTTTCAATTTTTTTTTGAAATATATTTTTTGATTTTTTTAAATTTTTTTTTTCAATTTTTTTTGAATTTTTTTTTTGTGAATTTTTTTGATTTTTTTTTTGATTTTTTTATCAATTTTTTTTAAATTTTTTTTTATAATTTTTTTTTTGAAATTTTTTTTTTGAATTTTTTTTAAAATTTTTTTTGAAAAATTTTCTCTTTGAATTATTTTTTATGATTTTTTTAAAAATTTTTTTTCGATTTTTTTTTGAAATTTTTTTTTTGATTTTTTTTAAAATTTTTTTTCAATTTTTTTTGAATTTTTTTTTGTGAATTTAAAAAAAAAAAAATTTTTTAATTTTTTTTTTCAATTTTTTTTTGAAATTTTTTTTTCCGATTTTTTAAAATTTTTTTTAATTTTTTTTTTGAAATTTTTTTTTCAATTTTTTTTTTGAAAAATTTTTTTTTCAATTTTTTTTAAATTTTTTTTTTGATTTTTTTAAATTTTTTTTCAAAATTTTTTTATGAAATTTTTTTTTTTGATTTTTTAAAATGTTTTTTCAAATTTTTTTTTTGAATTTTTTTTTTCGAATTTTTTTAAAAATTTTTTTTGAATTTTTTTTTTCAATTTTTTTTTTGAAATTTTTTTTAAAATTTTTTTATGAATTTTTTTTTTATTTTTTCAAATTCTTTTTTGAAATTTTTTTTTTGATTTTTTAAAAATTTTTTTTTCAATTTTTTTTTGAAATTTTTTTTGTGAATTTTTTTAAAAAAAATTTTTTAAATTTTTTTTTCGAATTTTTTTTTGAAATTTTTTTTTCCGATTTTTTTAAAAAAAATTTTTATTTTTTTTTTATTTTTTTTTTGAAATTTATTTTTCAATTTTTTTTTGAATTTTTTTTGTAATTTTTTTAAAATTTTTTTTTTCAATTTTTTTTTGAATTTTTTTTTCAATTTTTTTTGGAAAATTTTCTCTTTGAATTATTTTTTTTGATTTTTTTTAAATTTTTTTTTTCAATTTTTTTTTGAATTTTTTTTTTCAATTTTTTTTGAAAAATTTTCTCTTTGAATTATTTTTTTTGATTTTTTTTTAATTTTTTTTTTGAAAATTTTTTTTTTGAATTTTTTTTTTGAATTTTTTTTGAAAAATTTTCTATTTGAATTATTTTTTTTGATTTTTTTAAATTTTTTTTTCAATTTTTTTTTTGAAATTTTTTTTTTGATTTTTTTTTCAATTTTTTTTTGAAAATTTTTTTTTTTGATTTTTTTTTTTAAATTTTTTAAATTTTTTTTTGATTTTTTTTTGTGAATTTTTTTAAAAATTTTTTTAAAAATTTTTTTTTTCAATTTTTTTTTTGAAATTTTTTGTTTGATTTTTTTAAAATTATTTTTTTAATTTTTTTTTCAATTTTTTTTTGAAAAATTTTTTTTTTGATTTTTTTTTTAAATTTTTTAAATTTTTTTTTGATTTTTTTTGTGAATTTTTTTTTAAATTTTTTTAAAAATTTTTTTTTTCAATTTTTTTTTTGAAATTTTTTTTTTTGATTTTTTTTTTAAATTTTTTTAAATTTTTTTTTCAATTTTTTTTTTTGAAATTTTTTTTTGATTTTTTTTTGAAATTTTTTTTTTGAAAATTTTTTTTAAAATTTTTTTTTGAAAAATTTCCTTTTTGAAATTTTTTTTTCCGATTTTTTTTAAAATTTTTTTTTCAATTTTTTTTTTTGAATTTTTTTTTTGAAATTTTTTTTGAAAAATTTTCTCTTTGAATTATTTTTTTTTGATTTTGTTAAATTTTTCTTTTGATTTTTTTTTAAATTATTTTTTTAATTTTTTTTTTGATTTTTTTAAAATTTTTTTTTTGATTTTTTTTTTATTTTTTTTTCAATTTTTTTTTTGAAAATTTTTTTTTTGATTTTTTTTTAAATTTTTTTTTGATTTTTTTAAATTTTTTTTTTGAAATTTTTTTTTGTGAATTTTTTTTTTATTTTTTTTTCAATTTTTTTTTTGAAATTTTTTATTTGATTTTTTTTTCAATTTTTTTTTAAATTTTTTTTTTATTTTTTTTTGAAAATTTTTTTTTCAATTTTTTTTAAATTTTTTTTTGATTTTTTAAAATTTTTTTTTCAATTTTTTTTTTGAAATTTTTTTTTTGATTTTTTTTTCAATTTTTTTTTGAAAAATTTTTTTTGAATTTTTTTTAAATTTTTTTTTTGATTTTTTTAAAATTTTTTTTTCAATTTTTTTTTGAAATTTTTTTTTTTCGATTTTTTTTTGAATTTTTTTTGAATTTTTTTTTTTAATTTTTTTTTATTTTTTTTTTGAAAATTTTTTTTTGAATTTTTTTTTTGAATTTTTTTTGAAAAATTTTCTCTTTGAATTATTTTTTTTGATTTTTTTAAATTTTTTTTTCAATTTTTTTTTAAATTTTTTTTTTGATTTTTTTTTCAATTTTTATTAAATTTTTTTTTTGAAAATTTTTTTTTGAATTTTTTTTAAATTTTTTTTTTGATTTTTTTAAAAATTTTTTTTGAAATTTTTTTCGAATTTTTTTTTTTCGATTTTTTTTGAATTTTTTTTGGATTTTTTTTTTTGAAAATTTTAAATTTTTTTTTTCAATTTTTTTTTAATTTTTTTCCGATTTTTTGAAAAAAAAAATTTTATTTTTTTTAATTTTTTTTCGAAATTTTTTTTTTGAAAAATTTTTTTTTCAATTATTTTTTAAATTTTTTTTTTGATTTTTTAAAATTTTTTCATGAATTTTTTTTTTGATTTTTTAAAATGTTTTTTCAAAATTTTTTTTTGAAATTTTTTTTGTGAATTTTTTTAAATTTTTTTTAAAATTCTTTTTTTAAATTTTTTTTTGAATTTTTTTTTTCGAATTTTTTTTTTAACTTTTTTAAAAATTTTTTTTTGAATTTTTTTTTTCAATTTTTTTTTTAATTTTTTTAAAAAATTTTTTATGAATTTTTTTTTTATTTTTTCAAAATTTTTTTTAAAATTTTTTTTTGAAATTTTTTTTTGTGAATTTTTTTTAAATTTTTTTTTTTAATTTTTTTTTTGAATTTTTTTTTTTTTTTGATTTTTTTTCAATTTTTTTTTAATTTTTTTTAAAATTTTTTTTTTCATTTTTTTTTTAATTTTTTTTTGAAATTTATTTTTTTTTCAATTTTTTTTTAAATTTTTTTTTTGAAAAATTTTTTTTTCAATTTTTTTTTTAATTTTTTTTTTGATTTTTTAAAATTTTTTCATGAATTTTTTTTTTTGATTTTTTAAAATGTTTTTTCAAAATTTTTTTTTGAAATTTTTTTTGTGAATTTTTTTAAATTTTTTTTTTAAATTCTTTTTTTAAATTTTTTTTTGAATTTTTTTTTTTCGAATTTTTTTTTTAACTTTTTTAAAAATTTTTTTTTGAATTTTTTTTTTCAATTTTTTTTTTTGAAATTTTTTTAAAAATTTTCTTATGAATTTTTTTTTTATTTTTTCAAATTTTTTTTTAAAATTTTTTTTTGAAATTTTTTTTTGTGAATTTTTTTTAAATTTTTTTTTTAATTTTTTTTTTGAAATTTTTTTTTTTGATTTTTTTTTCAATTTTTTTTTTAATTTTTTTTAAAATTTTTTTTTTCATTTTTTTTTAAAATTTTTTTTTGAAATTTATTTTTTTTCAATTTTTTTTTAAATTTTTTTTTTGAAAATTTTTTTTTTGAATTTTTTTTTTGAATTCTTTTTGGAAAATTTTCTCTTTGAATTATTTTTTTTGATGTTTTTTAAATTTTTTTTTTCAATTTTTTTTTCAATTTTTTTTTTGAATTTTTTTTGAAAAATTTTCTTGTTGAATAATTTTTTTTGATTTTTTTTAAATTTTTTTTTATTTTTTTTTTGAAAATTTTTTTTTTCAATTTTTTTTTGATATTTTTTCAATTTTTTTTAAAATTTTTTTTCAATTTTTTTTTGGAAAATTTTTTTTGAAAAATTTTCTCTTTGAATTATTTTTTTTGATTTTTTTAAATTTTTTTTTGAAATTTTTTTTTTGATTTTTTTTTAATTATTTTTTTAATTTTTCTTTAAATTTTTTTTTGAAAAATTTTTTTTGAATTTTTTTTTTTGATTTTTTTTTTCAATTTTTTTTAAATTTTTTTTTTTTTTTTTAAAAAAATTTTTTTTGAATATTTTTTGAAAAATTTTCTCTTTGAATTATTTTTATTGATTTTTTTTTAAATTTTTTTTTGAAATTTTTTTTTTGATTTTTTTTTATTTTTTTTTCAATTTTTTTTTGAATTTTTTTTTATTTTTTTTAATTTTTTTTTTGAAATTTTTTTTTCAATTTTTTTTTTGAAAAATTTTTTTTTCAATTTTTTTTAAATTTTTTTTTTGATTTTTTCAAATTTTTTTTCAAAATTTTTTTATGAAATTTTTTTTTTGATTTTTTAAAATGTTTTTTCAAATTTTTTTTTTGAATTTTTTTTTTCGAATTTTTTTAAAAATTTTTTTTGAATTTTTTTTTTCAATTTTTTTTTTGAAATTTTTTTTAAAATTTTTTTATGAATTTTTTTTTTATTTTTTCAAATTTTTTTTTGAATTTTTTTTTTTGATTTTTTAAAAAAATTTTTTTCGATTTTTTTTTGAAATTTTTTTTGTGAATTTTTTAAAAAAAATTTTTTTTAATTTTTTTTTCGAATTTTTTTTTGAATTTTTTTTGTAATTTTTTTAAAATTTTTTTTTTCAATTTTTTTTTGAATTTTTTTTTTTCAATTTTTTTTGGAAAATTTTCTCTTTGAATTATTTTTTTTGATTTTTTTTTAATTTTTTTTTTCAATTTTTTTTTGAATTTTTTTTTTCAATTTTTTTTGAAAAATTTTCTCTTTGAATTATTTTTTTTGATTTTTTTTAAATTTTTTTTTTGAAAATTTTTTTTTTGAATTTTTTTTTTGAATTTTTTTTGAAAAATTTTCTCTTTGAATTATTTTTTTTGATTTTTTTAAATTTTTTTTTCAATTTTTTTTTTGAAATTTTTTTTTTGATTTTTTTTTCAATTTTTTTTTGAAAATTTTTTTTTTTGATTTTTTTTTTAAATTTTTTAAATTTTTTTTTGATTTTTTTTTTGTGAATTTTTTTTAAAATTTTTTTAAAAATTTTTTTTTTCAATTTTTTTTTTTGAAATTTTTTTTTTCATTTTTTTTTTAAATTTTTTTTTGAAATTTATTTTTTTTTCAATTTTTTTTTTATTTTTTTTTCAATTTTTTTTTAATTTTTTTTTTTTGATTTTTTTTTCAATTTGTTTTTAATTTTTTTTAAAATTTTTTTTTTCATTTTTTTTTAAAATTTTTTTTTGAAATTTATTTTTTTTTCAATTTTTTTTTAATTTTTTTTTTGAAATTTTTTTTTTGAATTTTTTTTTTGAATTCTTTTTGGAAAATTTTCTCTTTGAATTATTTTTTTTGAAAAATTTTTTTTTGATTTTTTTTTTAAAATTTTTTAAATTTTTTTTTGATTTTTTTTGTGAATTTTTTTTTAAATTTTTTTAAAATTTTTTTTTTTAATTTTTTTTTTGAAATTTTTTTTTTGATTTTTTTTTTAATTTTTTTAAATTTTTTTTTCAATTTTTTTTTTTGAAATTTTTTTTTGATTTTTTTTTGAAATTTTTTTTTTGAAAATTTTTTTAAAATTTTTTTTTTGAAATTTTTTTTTGAAAAATTTCCTTTTTGAAATTTTTTTTTCCGGTTTTTTTTTTTAATTTTTTTTTTTGAATTTTTTTTTTTTTGAAAATTTTCTCTTTGAAACTTTTTTTTGATTTTTTAAAATTTTTTTTGAAAAATTTTCTCTTTGAATTATTTTTTTTGATTTTTTTTAAATTTTTTTTTCAATTTTTTTTTCGATTTTTTTTTGAAATTTTTTTTTTGATTTTTTAAAAAATTTTTTTTCAATTTTTTTTTTCAATTTTTTTTGTGAATTTTTAAAAAAAAAAATTTTTAAATTTTTTTTCGAATTTTTTTTTGAAATTTTTTTTTCCGATTTTTTTTAAATTTTTTTTTATTTTTTTTAAATTTTTTTTTTGAAATTTATTTTTCAATTTTTTTTTGAATTTTTTTTTTAACTTTTTTAAAAATTTTTTTTTGAATTTTTTTTTCAATTTTTTTTTTGAAATTTTTTTAAAAATTTTTTTATGAATTTTTTTTTTATTTTTTCAAAATTTTTTTTAAAATTTTATTTTGAAATTTTTTTTTGTGAATTTTTTTTAAATTTTTTTTTTAATTTATTTTTTGAAATTTTTTTTTTTTGATTTTTTTTTCAATTTGTTTTTAATTTTTTTTAAAATTTTTTTTTTCATTTTTTTTTTAAATTTTTTTTTGAAATTTATTTTTTTTTCAATTTTTTTTAAATTTTTTTTTTGAAATTTTTTTTTTGAATTTTTTTTTTGAATTCTTTTTGGAAAATTTTCTCTTTGAATTATTTTTTTTGATGTTTTTTAAATTTTTTTTTTCAATTTTTTTTTCAATTTTTTTTTGAATTTTTTTTGAATAATTTTCTTGTTGAATTATTTTTTTTGATTTTTTTTTAATTTTTTTTTTTTTTTTTGAAAATTTTTTTTTTCAATTTTTTTTGATATTTTTTCAATTTTTTTTTAAATTTTTTTTCAATTTTTTTTTGGAAAATTTTTTTTGAAAAATTTTCTCTTTGAATTATTTTTTTTGATTTTTTTTAAATTTTTTTTTGAAATTTTTTTTTTGATTTTTTTTTTAATTATTTTTTTAATTTTTCTTTAAATTTTTTTTTGAAAAATTTTTTTTGAAATTTTTTTTTTGATTTTTTTTTTTCAATTTTTTTTAAATTTTTTTTTTTTTTTGAAAATTTTTTTTTTCAATTTTTTTTGAAAAATTTTCTCTTTGAATTATTTTTATTGATTTTTTTTTAAATTTTTTTTTGAAATTTTTTTTTTGATTATTTTTTTATTTTTTTTCAATTTTTTTTTGAAAATTTTTTTTTGAATTTTTTTTAAAATTTTTTTTTGATTTTTTTTGAAAATTTTTTTTTTGAATTTTTTTTTGAATTTTCTTTGAAAAATTTTCTCTTTGAATTATTTTTTTTTGATTTTTTTTAATTTTTTTTTTTCAATTTTTTTTTGAAATATATTTTTTGATTTTTTTAAATTTTTTTTTTCAATTTTTTTTGAAATTTTTTTTTGTGAATTTTTTTGATTTTTTTTTGATTTTTTTATCAATTTTTTTTAAATTTTTTTTTATAATTTTTTTTTTGAAATTTTTTTTTTGAATTTTTTTTAAAATTTTTTTTGAAAAATTTTCTCTTTGAATTATTTTTTATGATTTTTTTAAAAAATTTTTTTCGATTTTTTTTTGAAATTTTTTTTTTGATTTTTTTTAAAATTTTTTTTCAATTTTTTTTGAATTTTTTTTTGTGAATTTTAAAAAAAAAAAATTTTTAAATTTTTTTTTTCAATTTTTTTTTGAAATTTTTTTTTCCGATTTTTTTAAATTTTTTTTAATTTTTTTTTTGAAATTTTTTTTTCAATTTTTTTTTTGAAAAATTTTTTTTTCAATTTTTTTTTAATTTTTTTTTTGATTTTTTTAAATTTTTTTTCAAAATTTTTTTATGAAATTTTTTTTTTTGATTTTTTAAAATGTTTTTTCAAATTTTTTTTTTGAATTTTTTTTTTCGAATTTTTTTATGAATTTTTTTTTTATTTTTTCAATTTTTTTTTTGAAATTTTTTTTAAAATTTTTTTATGAATTTTTTTTTTATTTTTTCAAATTTTTTTTTGAAATTTTTTTTTTGATTTTTTAAAAATTTTTTTTTCAATTTTTTTTTGAAATTTTTTTTGTGAATTTTTTTAAAAAAATTTTTTTAAATTTTTTTTTCGAATTTTTTTTGAAATTTTTTTTTCCGATTTTTTTAAAAAAAATTTTTATTTTTTTTTTATTTTTTTTTTGAAATTTATTTTTCAATTTTTTTTTGAATTTTTTTTGTAATTTTTTTAAAATTTTTTTTTTCAATTTTTTTTTGAATTTTTTTTTCAATTTTTTTTGGAAAATTTTCTCTTTGAATTATTTTTTTTGATTTTTTTTAAATTTTTTTTTTCAATTTTTTTTTGAATTTTTTTTTTCAATTTTTTTTGAAAAATTTTCTCTTTGAATTATTTTTTTTGATTTTTTTTTAATTTTTTTTTTGAAAATTTTTTTTTTGAATTTTTTTTTTGAATTTTTTTTGAAAAATTTTCTATTTGAATTATTTTTTTTGATTTTTTTAAATTTTTTTTTCAATTTTTTTTTTGAAATTTTTTTTTTGATTTTTTTTCAATTTTTTTTTGAAAATTTTTTTTTTGATTTTTTTTTTAAATTTTTTAAATTTTTTTTTGATTTTTTTTTGTGAATTTTTTTAAAAATTTTTTTAAAAATTTTTTTTTTCAATTTTTTTTTTGAAATTTTTTGTTTGATTTTTTTAAAATTATTTTTTTAATTTTTTTTTCAATTTTTTTTTGAAAAATTTTTTTTTTGATTTTTTTTTTAAATTTTTTAAATTTTTTTTTGATTTTTTTTGTGAATTTTTTTTTAAATTTTTTTAAAAATTTTTTTTTTCAATTTTTTTTTTGAAATTTTTTTTTTGATTTTTTTTAAAAATTTTTTTAAATTTTTTTTTCAATTTTTTTTTTTGAAATTTTTTTTTGATTTTTTTTTGAAATTTTTTTTTTTGAAAATTTTTTTTAAAATTTTTTTTTGAAAAATTTCCTTTTTGAAATTTTTTTTTCCGATTTTTTTTTAAATTTTTTTTTTCAATTTTTTTTTTAATTTTTTTTTTTGAATTTTTTTTTTTTCGAAAATTTTCTCTTTGAAACTTTTTTTTGATTTTTTTAAATTTTTTTTGAAAAATTTTCTCTTTGAATTATTTTTTTTGATTTTTTTTTAATTTTTTTTTCAATTTTTTTTTTCGATTTTTTTTTGAAATTTTTTTTTTGATTTTTTAAAAAATTTTTTTTCAATTTTTTTTTGAAATTTTTTTTGTGAATTTTTAAAAAAAAATTTTTTAAATTTTTTTTCGAATTTTTTTTTGAAATTTTTTTTTCCGATTTTTTTTAAATTTTTTTTTTATTTTTTTTTAATTTTTTTTTTGAAATTTATTTTTCAATTTTTTTTTGAATTTTTTTTGTAATTTTTTTAAAAATTTTTTTGTAATTTTTTTGGAAATTTTTTTTGAATTTTTTTTTTTTATTTTTTTTTTGGAAAATTTTCTCTTTGAAACTTTTTTTTGATTTTTTTTTAAAATTTTTTTGTAATTTCTTTCTAAATTTTTTTTGTAATTTTTTTTTCAATTTTTTTTTTGAAAATTTTTGTTTTGAATTTTTTTTTGAAATTTTTTTTTTCGAATTTTTTTTTTGATTTTTTTTCAATTTTTTTTTTTAATTTTTTTTGAAATTTTTTTTTTTGAAATTTTTTTTTTGAATTTTTTTTTGAAATTTTTTTTGAAAAATTTTCTCTTTGAATTATTTTTTTTTGATTTTGTTAAATTTTTCTTTTGATTTTTTTTTAAATTATTTTTTTAATTTTTTTTTTGATTTTTTTAAAATTTTTTTTTTGATTTTTTTTTGATTTTTTTTTTATTTTTTTTTCAATTTTTTTTTTGAAAATTTTTTTTTTGATTTTTTTTTAAATTTTTTTTTGATTTTTTGAAAAATTTTTTTTGAAATTTTTTTTTGTGAATTTTTTTTAAATTTTTTTTTTCAATTTTTTTTTTTAAATTTTTTATTTGATTTTTTTTTTCAATTTTTTTTTTAATTTTTTTTTTATTTTTTTTTTGAAAATTTTTTTTTTGAAAATTTTTTTTTTCAATTTTTTTTAAATTTTTTTTTTGATTTTTTTAAATTTTTTTAAAAATTTTTTAATGAATTTTTTTTTTTGATTTTTTAAAATGTTTTTTCAAAATTTTTTTTTGAATTTTTTTTTGATTTTTTTTTGTGAATTTTTTTAAAAATTTTTTTTGAATTTTTTTTTTCAATTTTTTTTTTGAAATTTTTTTTAAAATTTTTTTATGAATTTTTTTTTTATTTTTTCAAATTTTTTTTTTAAATTTTTTTTCGAATTTTTTTTTTGTGATTTTTTTTAAAATTTTTTTTTCAATTTTTTTTTTAATTTTTTTTTTTTGATTTTTTTTTCAATTTTTTTTAAATTTTTTTTTTAAATTTTTTTTTCAATTTTTTTAAAATTTTTTTTTGAAATTTATTTTTTTGATTTTTTAAAATTTTTTTTTTCAATTTTTTTTTGAAATTTTTTTTGTGAATTTTTTAAAAAAAAATTTTTTAAATTTTTTTTTCGAATTTTTTTTTGAAATTTTTTTTTCCGATTTTTTTAAAAAAAATTTTTATTTTTTTTTTATTTTTTTTTTGAAATTTATTTTTCAATTTTTTTTTGAATTTTTTTTGTAATTTTTTTAAAATTTTTTTTTTCAATTTTTTTTTGAATTTTTTTTTCAATTTTTTTTGGAAAATTTTCTCTTTGAATTATTTTTTTTGATTTTTTTTAAATTTTTTTTTTCAATTTTTTTTTGAATTTTTTTTTTCAATTTTTTTTGAAAAATTTTCTCTTTGAATTATTTTTTTTGATTTTTTTTAAATTTTTTTTTTTGAAAATTTTTTTTTTGAATTTTTTTTTTGAATTTTTTTTGAAAAATTTTCTCTTTGAATTATTTTTTTTGATTTTTTTTAATTTTTTTTTCAACTTTTTTTTTGAAATTTTTTTTTTGATTTTTTTTTCTATTTTTTTTCGAAAAATTTTTTTTGAATTTTTTTTTGATTTTTTTAAAATTTTTTTTCAATTTTTTTTTGAAATTTTTTTTTTCGATTTTTTTTTGAATTTTTTTTGAATTTTTTTTTGAAATTTTTTTTTATAATTTTTTTTTTGAATTTTTTCTGTAATTTTTTTTAAAATTTTTTTTTTAAATTTTTTTTCAATTTTTTTTTGAAAATTTTTTTTGAATTTTTTTTTCAATTTTTTTTCGAATTTTTTTTAAATTTTTTTTTGAATTTTTTTTTGAGTTTTTTTTGAAAATTTTTTAAAATTTTTTTATGAATTTTTTTTTTGATTTTTTTAAAAAAAATTTTAAAATTTTTTTTTGAAATTTTTTTTTGTGAATTTTTTTTAAATTGTTTTTTTTAATTTTTTTTTTCAATTTTTTTTTGATATATTTTCAATTTTTTTTAAATTTTTTTTTTCAATTTTTTTTTTTGAAAATTTTTTTTGAAAAATTTTCTCTTTGAATTATTTTTTTTGATTTTTTTAAAAAAATTTTTTGAAATTTTTTTTTTGATTTTTTTTAAATTATTTTTTTAATTTTTTTTTCAATTTTTTTTTGAAAAATTTTTTTTTGATTTTTTTTTTAAATTTTTCAAATTTTTTTTTGATTTTTTTTTGTGAATTTTTTTTAAATTTTTTTTTTTAAATTTTTTTTTTCAATTTTTTTTTTTGAAATTTTTTTTTTGATTTTTTTTTTAAATTTTTTTAAATTTTTTTTTCAATTTTTTTTTTTGAAATTTTTTTTTGATTTTTTTTTGAAATTTTTTTTTTTGAAAATTTTTTATTAAATTTTTTTTTTTAAATTTTTTTTTGAAAAATTTCCTTTTTGAAATTTTTTTTTCCGATTTTTTTTTAAATTTTTTTTTTCAATTTTTTTTTGAATTTTTTTTTTTGAATTTTTTTTTTTTGAAAATTTTCTCTTTGAAACTTTTTTTTGATATTTTTAAATTTTTTTTGAAAAATTTCCTTTTTGAAATTTTTTTTTCCGATTTTTTTTTTAATTTTTTTTTTCAATTTTTTTTTTAATTTTTTTTTTGAATTTTTTTTTTTTCGAAAATTTTCTCTTTGAAACTTTTTTTTGATTTTTTTAAATTTTTTTTGAAAAATTTTCTCTTTGAATTATTTTTTTTGATTTTTTTTTCAATTTTTTTTAAATTTTTTTTTTAAATTTTTTTTTCAATTTTTTTTAAATTTTTTTTTGAAATTTATTTTTTTGATTTTTTAAAATTTTTTTTTTCAATTTTTTTTTGAAATTTTTTTTGTGAATTTTTAAAAAAAAAAATTTTTAAATTTTTTTTTCGAATTTTTTTTTGAAATTTTTTTTTCCGATTTTTTTAAAAAAAATTTTTATTTTTTTTTTATTATTTTTTTGAAATTTATTTTTCAATTTTTTTTTGAATTTTTTTTGTAATTTTTTTAAAATTTTTTTTTTCAATTTTTTTTTGAATTTTTTTTTCAATTTTTTTTGGAAAATTTTCTCTTTGAATTATTTTTTTTGATTTTTTTTAAATTTTTTTTTTCGATTTTTTTTTTAATTTTTTTTGAATTTTTTTTTGAAAATTTTTTTTATAAATTTTTTTTTGAATTTTTTCTGTAATTTTTTTTAAAATTTTTTTTTTAAATTTTTTTTCAATTTTTTTTTGAAAATTTTTTTTGAATTTTTTTTTCAATTTTTTTTTGAAAATTTTTTTTCGAATTTTTTTTAAATTTTTTTTTGAATTTTTTTTTGAGTTTTTTTTGAAAATTTTTTAAAATTTTTTTATGAATTTTTTTTTTGATTTTTTTAAAAAAAAATTTTAAATTTTTTTTTGAAATTTTTTTTTTGTGAATTTTTTTTAAATTGTTTTTTTTTTTTTTTCAATTTTTTTTTGATATATTTTCAATTTTTTTTAAATTTTTTTTTTCAATTTTTTTTTTGAAAATTTTTTTTGAAAAATTTTCTCTTTGAATTATTTTTTTTGATTTTTTAAAAAAAATTTTTTGAAATTTTTTTTTTGATTTTTTTTAAATTATTTTTTTAATTTTTTTTTCAATTTTTTTTTGAAAATTTTTTTTTTGATTTTTTTTTTAAATTTTTTAAATTTTTTTTTGATTTTTTTTGTGAATTTTTTTTAAATTTTTTTTTTTAAATTTTTTTTTTCAATTTTTTTTTTTGAAATTTTTTTTTTGATTTTTTTTTTAAATTTTTTTTTCAATTTTTTTTTTTGAAATTTTTTTTTGATTTTTTTTTGAAATTTTTTTTTTTGAAAATTTTTTTTTAAATTTTTTTTTTGAAATTTTTTTTTGAAAAATTTCCTTTTTGAAATTTTTTTTTCCGATTTTTTTTTAAATTTTTTTTTCAATTTTTTTTTGAATTTTTTTTTTTGAATTTTTTTTTTTTGAAAATTTTCTCTTTGAAACTTTTTTTTTGATATTTTTAAATTTTTTTTGAAAAATTTCCTTTTTGAAATTTTTTTTTCCGATTTTTTTTTAAATTTTTTTTTTCAATTTTTTTTTTAATTTTTTTTTTTGAATTTTTTTTTTTCGAAAATTTTCTCTTTGAAACTTTTTTTTGATTTTTTTAAATTTTTTTTGAAAAATTTTCTCTTTGAATTATTTTTTTTGATTTTTTTAAAATTTTTTTTTCAATTTTTTTTTTCGATTTTTTTTTGAAATTTTTTTTTTGATTTTTTAAAAAATTTTTTTTCAATTTTTTTTTGAAATTTTTTTTGTGAATTTTTAAAAAAAAATTTTTTTCAATTTTTTTTCGAATTTTTTTTTTAATTTTTTTTTTCCGATTTTTTTAAAAAATTTTTTTATTTTTTTTAATTTTTTTTTTGAAATTTATTTTTCAATTTTTTTTTGAATTTTTTTTGTAATTTTTTTAAAAATTTTTTTGTAATTTTTTTGGAAATTTTTTTTGAATTTTTTTTTTTAATTTTTTTTTTGGAAAATTTTCTCTTTGAAACTTTTTTTTGATTTTTTTTAAAAATTTTTTTGTAATTTCTTTCTAAATTTTTTTTGTAATTTTTTTTTCAATTTTTTTTTTGAAAATTTTTGTATTGAATTTTTTTTTGAAATTTTTTTTTTCGAATTTTTTTTTTGATTTTTTTTCAATTTTTTTTTTTAATTTTTTTTGAAATTTTTTTTTTTGAAATTTTTTTTTTGAATTTTTTTTTGAAATTTTTTTTGAAAAATTTTCTCTTTGAATTATTTTTTTTTGATTTTGTTAAATTTTTTTTTTGATTTTTTTTTTATTTTTTTTTCAATTTTTTTTTTGAAAATTTTTTTTTTGATTTTTTTTAAAATTTTTTTTTGATTTTTTGAAAAATTTTTTTTGAAATTTTTTTTTGTGAATTTTTTTTAAATTTTTTTTTTCAATTTTTTTTTTTTAATTTTTTATTTGATTTTTTTTTCAATTTTTTTTTAAATTTTTTTTTTATTTTTTTTTTGAAAATTTTTTTTTTGAAAATTTTTTTTTTCAATTTTTTTAAAATTTTTTTTTGATTTTTTTAAATTTTTTTTAAAATTTTTTTATGAATTTTTTTTTTTGATTTTTTAAAATGTTTTTTCAAAATTTTTTTTTGAATTTTTTTTTTCGATTTTTTTTTTGAATTTTTTTTGAATTTTTTTTTTCAATTTTTTTTTTGAAATTTTTTTTAAAATTTTTTTATGAATTTTTTTTTATTTTTTCAAATTTTTTTTTAAATTTTTTTTTGAATTTTTTTTTTGTGATTTTTTTTTAAATTTTTTTTTCAATTTTTTTTTGAATTTTTTTTTTTTGATTTTTTTTTCAATTTTTTTTAAATTTTTTTTTAAAATTTTTTTTTCAATTTTTTTTAAATTTTTTTTTGAAATTTATTTTTTTGATTTTTTAAAATTTTTTTTTTCAATTTTTTTTTTAAATTTTTTTTGTGAATTTTTTTAAAAAAATTTTTTAAATTTTTTTTTCGAATTTTTTTTTGAAATTTTTTTTTCCGATTTTTTTAAAAAAAATTTTTATTTTTTTTTTATTTTTTTTTTGAAATTTATTTTTCAATTTTTTTTTGAATTTTTTTTGTAATTTTTTTAAAATTTTTTTTTTCAATTTTTTTTTGAATTTTTTTTTCAATTTTTTTTGGAAAATTTTCTCTTTGAATTATTTTTTTTGATTTTTTTTAAATTTTTTTTTTCAATTTTTTTTTGAATTTTTTTTTTCAATTTTTTTTGAAAAATTTTCTCTTTGAATTATTTTTTTTGATTTTTTTTAAATTTTTTTTTTTGAAAATTTTCTCTTTGAAACTTTTTTTTGATATTTTTAAATTTTTTTTGAAAAATTTCCTTTTTGAAATTTTTTTTTCCGATTTTTTTTTAAATTTTTTTTTTCAATTTTTTTTTTAATTTTTTTTTTGAATTTTTTTTTTTTCGAAAATTTTCTCTTTGAAACTTTTTTTTGATTTTTTTAAATTTTTTTTGAAAAATTTTCTCTTTGAATTATTTTTTTTGATTTTTTTTTCAATTTTTTTTAAATTTTTTTTTTAAATTTTTTTTTCAATTTTTTTTAAATTTTTTTTTGAAATTTATTTTTTTGATTTTTTAAAATTTTTTTTTTCAATTTTTTTTTGAAATTTTTTTTGTGAATTTTTAAAAAAAAAAATTTTTAAATTTTTTTTTCGAATTTTTTTTTGAAATTTTTTTTTCCGATTTTTTTAAAAAAATTTTTTATTTTTTTTTTATTATTTTTTTGAAATTTATTTTTCAATTTTTTTTTGAATTTTTTTTGTAATTTTTTTAAAATTTTTTTTTTCAATTTTTTTTTGAATTTTTTTTTCAATTTTTTTTGGAAAATTTTCTCTTTGAATTATTTTTTTTGATTTTTTTTAAATTTTTTTTTTCGATTTTTTTTTGAATTTTTTTTGAATTTTTTTTTGAAAATTTTTTTTATAAATTTTTTTTTGAATTTTTTCTGTAATTTTTTTTAAAATTTTTTTTTTAAATTTTTTTTCAATTTTTTTTTGAAAATTTTTTTTGAATTTTTTTTTCAATTTTTTTTTGAAAATTTTTTTTCGAATTTTTTTTAAATTTTTTTTTGAATTTTTTTTTGAGTTTTTTTTGAAAATTTTTTAAAATTTTTTTATGAATTTTTTTTTTGATTTTTTTAAAAAAAAATTTTAAATTTTTTTTTGAAATTTTTTTTTTGTGAATTTTTTTTAAATTGTTTTTTTTTTTTTTTCAATTTTTTTTTGATATATTTTCAATTTTTTTTAAATTTTTTTTTTCAATTTTTTTTTTGAAAATTTTTTTTGAAAAATTTTCTCTTTGAATTATTTTTTTTGATTTTTTAAAAAAAATTTTTTGAAATTTTTTTTTTGATTTTTTTTAAATTATTTTTTTAATTTTTTTTTCAATTTTTTTTTGAAAATTTTTTTTTTGATTTTTTTTTTCAATTTTTTAAATTTTTTTTTGATTTTTTTTTGTGAATTTTTTTTTAAATTTTTTTTTTTAAATTTTTTTTTTCAATTTTTTTTTTTGAAATTTTTTTTTTGATTTTTTTTTTAAATTTTTTTTTCAATTTTTTTTTTTGAAATTTTTTTTTGATTTTTTTTTGAAATTTTTTTTTTTGAAAATTTTTTTTTAAATTTTTTTTTTGAAATTTTTTTTTGAAAAATTTCCTTTTTGAAATTTTTTTTTCCGATTTTTTTTTAAATTTTTTTTTCAATTTTTTTTTGAATTTTTTTTTTTGAATTTTTTTTTTTTGAAAATTTTCTCTTTGAAACTTTTTTTTTGATATTTTTAAATTTTTTTTGAAAAATTTCCTTTTTGAAATTTTTTTTTCCGATTTTTTTTTAAATTTTTTTTTTCAATTTTTTTTTTAATTTTTTTTTTTGAATTTTTTTTTTTCGAAAATTTTCTCTTTGAAACTTTTTTTTGATTTTTTTAAATTTTTTTTGAAAAATTTTCTCTTTGAATTATTTTTTTTGATTTTTTTAAAATTTTTTTTTCAATTTTTTTTTTCGATTTTTTTTTGAAATTTTTTTTTTGATTTTTTAAAAAATTTTTTTTCAATTTTTTTTTGAAATTTTTTTTGTGAATTTTTAAAAAAAAATTTTTTTCAATTTTTTTTCGAATTTTTTTTTTAATTTTTTTTTTCCGATTTTTTTAAAAATTTTTTTTATTTTTTTTAATTTTTTTTTTGAAATTTATTTTTCAATTTTTTTTTGAATTTTTTTTGTAATTTTTTTAAAAATTTTTTTGTAATTTTTTTGGAAATTTTTTTTGAATTTTTTTTTTTAATTTTTTTTTTGGAAAATTTTCTCTTTGAAACTTTTTTTTGATTTTTTTTAAAAATTTTTTTGTAATTTCTTTCTAAATTTTTTTTGTAATTTTTTTTTCAATTTTTTTTTTGAAAATTTTTGTATTGAATTTTTTTTTGAAATTTTTTTTTTCGAATTTTTTTTTTGATTTTTTTTCAATTTTTTTTTTTAATTTTTTTTGAAATTTTTTTTTTTGAAATTTTTTTTTTGAATTTTTTTTTGAAATTTTTTTTGAAAAATTTTCTCTTTGAATTATTTTTTTTTGATTTTGTTAAATTTTTTTTTTGATTTTTTTTTTATTTTTTTTTCAATTTTTTTTTTGAAAATTTTTTTTTTGATTTTTTTAAAAATTTTTTTTTGATTTTTTGAAAAATTTTTTTTGAAATTTTTTTTTGTGAATTTTTTTTAAATTTTTTTTTTCAATTTTTTTTTTTTAATTTTTTATTTGATTTTTTTTTCAATTTTTTTTTAAATTTTTTTTTTATTTTTTTTTTGAAAATTTTTTTTTTGAAAATTTTTTTTTTCAATTTTTTTAAATTTTTTTTTGATTTTTTTAAATTTTTTTTAAAATTTTTTTATGAATTTTTTTTTTGATTTTTTAAAATGTTTTTTCAAAATTTTTTTTTGAATTTTTTTTTTCGATTTTTTTTTTAATTTTTTTTGAATTTTTTTTTTCAATTTTTTTTTTGAAATTTTTTTTAAAATTTTTTTATGAATTTTTTTTTATTTTTTCAAATTTTTTTTTAAATTTTTTTTTGAATTTTTTTTTTGTGATTTTTTTTTAAATTTTTTTTTCAATTTTTTTTTGAATTTTTTTTTTTTGATTTTTTTTTCAATTTTTTTTAAATTTTTTTTTTAAATTTTTTTTTCAATTTTTTTAAAATTTTTTTTTGAAATTTATTTTTTTGATTTTTTAAAATTTTTTTTTTCAATTTTTTTTTTAAATTTTTTTTGTGAATTTTTTTAAAAAAATTTTTTAAATTTTTTTTTCGAATTTTTTTTTGAAATTTTTTTTTCCGATTTTTTTAAAAAAAATTTTTATTTTTTTTTTATTTTTTTTTTGAAATTTATTTTTCAATTTTTTTTTGAATTTTTTTTGTAATTTTTTTAAAATTTTTTTTTTCAATTTTTTTTTGAATTTTTTTTTCAATTTTTTTTGGAAAATTTTCTCTTTGAATTATTTTTTTTGATTTTTTTTAAATTTTTTTTTTCAATTTTTTTTTGAATTTTTTTTTTCAATTTTTTTTGAAAAATTTTCTCTTTGAATTATTTTTTTTGATTTTTTTTAAATTTTTTTTTTTGAAAATTTTTTTTTTGAATTTTTTTTTTGAATTTTTTTTGAAAAATTTTCTCTTTGAATTATTTTTTTTGATTTTTTTTGATTTTTTTTAATTTTTTTTTCAATTTTTTTTTTGAAATTTTTTTTTTGATTTTTTTTTCTATTTTTTTTCGAAAAATTTTTTTTGAATTTTTTTTTGATTTTTTTTTCAATTTTTTTTTGAAATTTTTTTTTTCGATTTTTTTTTGAATTTTTTTTGAATTTTTTTTTGAAAATTTTTTTTATAAATTTTTTTTTGAATTTTTTCTGTAATTTTTTTTAAAATTTTTTTTTAAAATTTTTTTTCAATTTTTTTTTGAAAATTTTTTTTAAATTTTTTTTTTCAATTTTTTTTTGAAAATTTTTTTTCGAATTTTTTTTAAATTTTTTTTTGAATTTTTTTTTGAGTTTTTTTTGAAAATTTTTTAAAATTTTTTTATGAATTTTTTTTTTGATTTTTTTAAAAAAAATTTTTAAATTTTTTTTAAAAAAATTCATAAAAAAATTTTAAAAAATTTTCAAAAAAAACTCAAAAAAAAATTCAAAAAAAAATTTAAAAAAAATTCGAAAAAAAATTTTCAAAAAAAAATTGAAAAAAAAAATTTAAAAAAAATTTTCAAAAAAAAATTGAAAAAAAATTTTAAAAAAAAATTTTAAAAAAAATTACAGAAAAAATTCAAAAAAAAATTTATAAAAAAAATTTTCAAAAAAAAATTCAAAAAAAATTCAAAAAAAAATCGAAAAAAAAAATTTCAAAAAAAAATTGAAAAAAAAATCAAAAAAAAATTCAAAAAAAATTTTTCGAAAAAAAATAGAAAAAAAAATCAAAAAAAAAATTTCAAAAAAAAAATTGAAAAAAAAATTAAAAAAAATCAAAAAAAATCAAAAAAAATAATTCAAAGAGAAAATTTTTCAAAAAAAATTCAAAAAAAAAATTCAAAAAAAAAATTTTCAAAAAAAAAAATTTAAAAAAAATCAAAAAAAATAATTCAAAGAGAAAATTTTTCAAAAAAAATTGAAAAAAAAAATTCAAAAAAAAATTGAAAAAAAAAATTTAAAAAAAATCAAAAAAAATAATTCAAAGAGAAAATTTTCCAAAAAAAATTGAAAAAAAAATTCAAAAAAAAATTGAAAAAAAAAATTTTAAAAAAATTACAAAAAAAATTCAAAAAAAAATTGAAAAATAAATTTCAAAAAAAAAATAAAAAAAAAATAAAAATTTTTTTTAAAAAAATCGGAAAAAAAAATTTCAAAAAAAAATTCGAAAAAAAAATTTAAAAAATTTTTTTAAAAAAATTCACAAAAAAAATTTAAAAAAAAAATTGAAAAAAAAAATTTTAAAAAATCAAAAAAATAAATTTCAAAAAAAAATTTTAAAAAAATTGAAAAAAAAATTTAAAAAAAAAATTTAAAAAAAATTGAAAAAAAAATCAAAAAAAAAAAATTCAAAAAAAAATTGAAAAAAAAATTTAAAAAAAAATCACAAAAAAAAAATTCAAAAAAAAATTTAAAAAAAAATTTGAAAAAATAAAAAAAAATTCATAAAAAAATTTTAAAAAAAATTTCAAAAAAAAAATTGAAAAAAAAAATTCAAAAAAAATTAAAAAAAAAATCGAAAAAAAAAATTCAAAAAAAAATTTTGAAAAAACATTTTAAAAAATCAAAAAAAAAATTCATAAAAAAATTTTAAAAAAAATTTAAAAAAATCAAAAAAAAATTTAAAAAAATTGAAAAAAAAAATTTTCAAAAAAAAAATTTTCAAAAAAAAAATAAAAAAAAAATTTAAAAAAAAATTGAAAAAAAAATCAAATAAAAAATTAAAAAAAAAAAATTGAAAAAAAAAATTTAAAAAAAATTCACAAAAAAAAATTTCAAAAAAAATTTTTCAAAAAATCAAAAAAAAATTTTTAAAAAAATCAAAAAAAAAATTTTCAAAAAAAAAATTGAAAAAAAAATAAAAAAAAAATCAAAAAAAAAATTTAACAAAATCAAAAAAAAATAATTCAAAGAGAAAATTTTTCAAAAAAAATTTCAAAAAAAAATTCAAAAAAAAAATTTCAAAAAAAAAAATTTCAAAAAAAATTAAAAAAAAAAATTGAAAAAAAATCAAAAAAAAAATTCGAAAAAAAAAATTTCAAAAAAAAATTCAATACAAAAATTTTCAAAAAAAAAATTGAAAAAAAAATTACAAAAAAAATTTAGAAAGAAATTACAAAAAAATTTTTAAAAAAAATCAAAAAAAAGTTTCAAAGAGAAAATTTTCCAAAAAAAAAATTAAAAAAAAAAATTCAAAAAAAATTTCCAAAAAAATTACAAAAAAATTTTTAAAAAAATTACAAAAAAAATTCAAAAAAAAATTGAAAAATAAATTTCAAAAAAAAAATTAAAAAAAATAAAAAAAATTTTTAAAAAAATCGGAAAAAAAAAATTAAAAAAAAAATTCGAAAAAAAATTGAAAAAAATTTTTTTTTAAAAATTCACAAAAAAAATTTCAAAAAAAAATTGAAAAAAAATTTTTTAAAAAATCAAAAAAAAAATTTCAAAAAAAAATCGAAAAAAAAAATTGAAAAAAAAATTTTAAAAAAATCAAAAAAAATAATTCAAAGAGAAAATTTTTCAAAAAAAATTTAAAAAAATCAAAAAAAAGTTTCAAAGAGAAAATTTTCGAAAAAAAAAAATTCAAAAAAAAAAATTAAAAAAAAAATTGAAAAAAAAAATTTAAAAAAAAATCGGAAAAAAAAATTTCAAAAAGGAAATTTTTCAAAAAAAATTTAAAAATATCAAAAAAAAAGTTTCAAAGAGAAAATTTTCAAAAAAAAAAAATTCAAAAAAAAAAATTCAAAAAAAAATTGAAAAAAAAATTTAAAAAAAAATCGGAAAAAAAAATTTCAAAAAGGAAATTTTTCAAAAAAAAATTTCAAAAAAAAAATTTAAAAAAAAATTTTCAAAAAAAAAAATTTCAAAAAAAAATCAAAAAAAAATTTCAAAAAAAAAAATTGAAAAAAAAATTTAAAAAAAAAATCAAAAAAAAAATTTCAAAAAAAAAAATTGAAAAAAAAAATTTAAAAAAAAAAATTTAAAAAAAAATTCACAAAAAAAAATCAAAAAAAAATTTAAAAAATTGAAAAAAAAAATCAAAAAAAAAATTTTCAAAAAAAAATTGAAAAAAAAATTAAAAAAATAATTTAAAAAAAATCAAAAAAAAAATTTCAAAAAATTTTTTTTAAAAAATCAAAAAAAATAATTCAAAGAGAAAATTTTTCAAAAAAAATTTTCAAAAAAAAAATTGAAAAAAAAAATTTAAAAAAAATTGAAAATATATCAAAAAAAAATTGAAAAAAAAAAAAAAACAATTTAAAAAAAATTCACAAAAAAAAAATTTCAAAAAAAAATTTAAAATTTTTTTTTAAAAAAATCAAAAAAAAAATTCATAAAAAAATTTTAAAAAATTTTCAAAAAAAACTCAAAAAAAAATTCAAAAAAAAATTTAAAAAAAATTCGAAAAAAAATTTTCAAAAAAAAATTGAAAAAAAAATTCAAAAAAAATTTTCAAAAAAAAATTGAAAAAAAATTTAAAAAAAAAATTTTAAAAAAAATTACAGAAAAAATTCAAAAAAAAATTTATAAAAAAAATTTTCAAAAAAAAATTCAAAAAAAATTCAAAAAAAAATCGAAAAAAAAAATTTAAAAAAAATCAAAAAAAATAATTCAAAGAGAAAATTTTCCAAAAAAAATTGAAAAAAAAATTCAAAAAAAAATTGAAAAAAAAAATTTTAAAAAAATTACAAAAAAAATTCAAAAAAAAATTGAAAAATAAATTTCAAAAAAATAATAAAAAAAAAATAAAAAATTTTTTTAAAAAAATCGGAAAAAAAAATTTCAAAAAAAAATTCGAAAAAAAAATTTAAAAATTTTTTTTTTTAAAAATTCACAAAAAAAATTTCAAAAAAAAATTGAAAAAAAAAATTTTAAAAAATCAAAAAAATAAATTTCAAAAAAAAATTTAAAAAAAATTGAAAAAAAAATTTAAAAAAAAAATTTAAAAAAAATTGAAAAAAAAATCAAAAAAAATAATTCAAAGAGAAAATTTTTCAAAAAAAATTTAAAAAAATCAAAAAAAAGTTTCAAAGAGAAAATTTTCGAAAAAAAAAAAATTCAAAAAAAAAATTAAAAAAAAAATTGAAAAAAAAAATTTAAAAAAAAATCGGAAAAAAAAATTTCAAAAAGGAAATTTTTCAAAAAAAATTTAAAAATATCAAAAAAAAGTTTCAAAGAGAAAATTTTCAAAAAAAAAAATTTAAAAAAAATCAAAAAAAATAATTCAAAGAGAAAATTTTTCAAAAAAAATTGAAAAAAAAAATTCAAAAAAAAATTGAAAAAAAAAATTTAAAAAAAATCAAAAAAAATAATTCAAAGAGAAAATTTTCCAAAAAAAATTGAAAAAAAAATTCAAAAAAAAATTGAAAAAAAAAATTTTAAAAAAATTACAAAAAAAATTCAAAAAAAAATTGAAAAATAAATTTCAAAAAAAAAATAAAAAAAAAATAAAAATTTTTTTTAAAAAAATCGGAAAAAAAAATTTCAAAAAAAAATTCGAAAAAAAAATTTAAAAAATTTTTTTAAAAAAATTCACAAAAAAAATTTAAAAAAAAAATTGAAAAAAAAAATTTTAAAAAATCAAAAAAATAAATTTCAAAAAAAAATTTAAAAAAAATTGAAAAAAAAATTTTAAAAAAAAATTTAAAAAAAATTGAAAAAAAAATCAAAAAAAAAAAATTCAAAAAAAAATTGAAAAAAAAATTTAAAAAAAAATCACAAAAAAAAAATTCAAAAAAAAATTTAAAAAAAAATTTGAAAAAATAAAAAAAAATTCATAAAAAAATTTTAAAAAAAATTTCAAAAAAAAAATTGAAAAAAAAAATTCAAAAAAAATTCAAAAAAAAAATCGAAAAAAAAAATTCAAAAAAAAATTTTGAAAAAACATTTTAAAAAATCAAAAAAAAAAATTCATAAAAAAATTTTAAAAAAAATTTAAAAAAATCAAAAAAAAATTTTAAAAAAATTGAAAAAAAAAATTTTCAAAAAAAAAATTTTCAAAAAAAAAATAAAAAAAAAATTTAAAAAAAAATTGAAAAAAAAATCAAATAAAAAATTAAAAAAAAAAAATTGAAAAAAAAAATTTAAAAAAAATTCACAAAAAAAAATTTCAAAAAAAATTTTTCAAAAAATCAAAAAAAAATTTTAAAAAAAATCAAAAAAAAAATTTTCAAAAAAAAAATTGAAAAAAAAATAAAAAAAAAATCAAAAAAAAAATTTAACAAAATCAAAAAAAAATAATTCAAAGAGAAAATTTTTCAAAAAAAATTTCAAAAAAAAATTCAAAAAAAAAATTTCAAAAAAAAAAATTTCAAAAAAAATTAAAAAAAAAAATTGAAAAAAAATCAAAAAAAAAATTCGAAAAAAAAAATTTCAAAAAAAAATTCAATACAAAAATTTTCAAAAAAAAAATTGAAAAAAAAATTACAAAAAAAATTTAGAAAGAAATTACAAAAAAATTTTTAAAAAAAATCAAAAAAAAGTTTCAAAGAGAAAATTTTCCAAAAAAAAAATTAAAAAAAAAAATTCAAAAAAAATTTCCAAAAAAATTACAAAAAAATTTTTAAAAAAATTACAAAAAAAATTCAAAAAAAAATTGAAAAATAAATTTCAAAAAAAAAATTAAAAAAAATAAAAAAATTTTTTAAAAAAATCGGAAAAAAAAAATTAAAAAAAAAATTCGAAAAAAAATTGAAAAAAATTTTTTTTTAAAAATTCACAAAAAAAATTTCAAAAAAAAATTGAAAAAAAATTTTTTAAAAAATCAAAAAAAAAATTTCAAAAAAAAATCGAAAAAAAAAATTGAAAAAAAAATTTTAAAAAAATCAAAAAAAATAATTCAAAGAGAAAATTTTTCAAAAAAAATTTAAAAAAATCAAAAAAAAGTTTCAAAGAGAAAATTTTCGAAAAAAAAAAATTCAAAAAAAAAAATTAAAAAAAAAATTGAAAAAAAAAATTTAAAAAAAAATCGGAAAAAAAAATTTCAAAAAGGAAATTTTTCAAAAAAAATTTAAAAATATCAAAAAAAAAGTTTTTTTTGAGTTTTTTTTGAAAATTTTTTAAAATTTTTTTATGAATTTTTTTTTTGATTTTTTTAAAAAAAATTTTTAAATTTTTTTTGAAATTTTTTTTTGTGAATTTTTTTTAAATTGTTTTTTTTAATTTTTTTTTTCAATTTTTTTTTGATATATTTTCAATTTTTTTTAAATTTTTTTTTTCAATTTTTTTTTTGAAAATTTTTTTTGAAAAATTTTCTCTTTGAATTATTTTTTTTGATTTTTTTAAAAAAAATTTTTGAAATTTTTTTTTTGATTTTTTTTAAATTATTTTTTTAATTTTTTTTTCAATTTTTTTTTGAAAAATTTTTTTTTGATTTTTTTTTTAAATTTTTTAAATTTTTTTTTGATTTTTTTTTGTGAATTTTTTTTAAATTTTTTTTTTTTAAATTTTTTTTTTCAATTTTTTTTTTTGAAATTTTTTTTTTGATTTTTTTTTAAAATTTTTTTAAATTTTTTTTCAATTTTTTTTTTTGAAATTTTTTTTTGATTTTTTTTTGAAATTTTTTTTTTTGAAAATTTTTTTTTAAATTTTTTTTTTGAAATTTTTTTTTGAAAAATTTCCTTTTTGAAATTTTTTTTTCCGATTTTTTTTTAAATTTTTTTTTTCAATTTTTTTTTGAATTTTTTTTTTTGAATTTTTTTTTTGAAAATTTTCTCTTTGAAACTTTTTTTTGATATTTTTAAATTTTTTTTGAAAAATTTTCTCTTTGAATTATTTTTTTTGATTTTTTTTAAAATTTTTTTTTCAATTTTTTTTTTCGATTTTTTTTTGAAATTTTTTTTTTGATTTTTTAAAAAATTTTTTTTCAATTTTTTTTTGAAATTTTTTTTGTGCATTTTTTTAAAAAAAAATTTTTAAATTTTTTTTTTGAATTTTTTTTTGAAAATTTTTTTTCCGATTTTTTTTAAATTTTTTTTTATTTTTTTTAAATTTTTTTTTTGAAATTTATTTTTCAATTTTTTTTTCAATTTTTTTTTAAATTTTTTTCCGATTTTTTGAAAAAAAATTTTTTATTTTTTTTAATTTTTTTTCGAAATTTTTTTTTTGAAAAATTTTTTTTTCAATTTTTTTTTAAATTTTTTTTTGAATTTTTTTTGTAATTTTTTTAAAAATTTTTTTTTCAATTTTTTTTTGAATTTTTTTTTCAATTTTTTTTGGAAAATTTTCTCTTTGAATTATTTTTTTTGATTTTTTTTAAATTTTTTTTTTCGATTTTTTTTTGAATTTTTTTTGAATTTTTTTTTGAAAATTTTTTTTATAAATTTTTTTTTGAATTTTTTCTGTAATTTTTTTTAAAATTTTTTTTTAAAATTTTTTTTCAATTTTTTTTTGAAAATTTTTTTTGAATTTTTTTTTTCAATTTTTTTTTGAAAATTTTTTTTCGAATTTTTTTTAAATTTTTTTTTGAATTTTTTTTTGAGTTTTTTTTGAAAATTTTTTAAAATTTTTTTATGAATTTTTTTTTTTATTTTTTTAAAAAAAATTTTTAAATTTTTTTTTGAAATTTTTTTTTGTGAATTTTTTTTAAATTGTTTTTTTTTTTTTTTTTTCAATTTTTTTTTGATATATTTTCAATTTTTTTTAAATTTTTTTTTTCAATTTTTTTTTTGAAAATTTTTTTTGAAAAATTTTCTCTTTGAATTATTTTTTTTGATTTTTTAAAAAAAATTTTTTGAAATTTTTTTTTTGATTTTTTTTAAATTATTTTTTTAATTTTTTTTTCAATTTTTTTTTGAAAAATTTTTTTTTGATTTTTTTTTTAAATTTTTTAAATTTTTTTTTGATTTTTTTTTTGTGAATTTTTTTTAAATTTTTTTTTTTAAATTTTTTTTTTCAATTTTTTTTTTTGAAATTTTTTTTTTGATTTTTTTTTTAAATTTTTTTAAATTTTTTTTTCAATTTTTTTTTTTGAATTTTTTTTTTGATTTTTTTTTGAAATTTTTTTTTTTGAAAATTTTTTTTTAAATTTTTTTTTTGAAATTTTTTTTTGAAAAATTTCCTTTTTGAAATTTTTTTTTCCGATTTTTTTTTAAATTTTTTTTTTCAATTTTTTTTTGAATTTTTTTTTTTGAATTTTTTTTTTTTGAAAATTTTCTCTTTGAAACTTTTTTTTGATATTTTTAAATTTTTTTTGAAAAATTTCCTTTTTGAAATTTTTTTTTCCGATTTTTTTTTAAATTTTTTTTTTCAATTTTTTTTTTAATTTTTTTTTTTGAATTTTTTTTTTTCGAAAATTTTCTCTTTGAAACTTTTTTTTGATTTTTTTAAATTTTTTTTGAAAAATTTTCTCTTTGAATTATTTTTTTTGATTTTTTTAAAATTTTTTTTTCAATTTTTTTTTTCGATTTTTTTTTGAAATTTTTTTTTTGATTTTTTAAAAAATTTTTTTTCAATTTTTTTTTGAAATTTTTTTTGTGAATTTTTAAAAAAAAAAATTTTTCAATTTTTTTTCGAATTTTTTTTTGAAATTTTTTTTTCCGATTTTTTTAAAAAATTTTTTTATTTTTTTTAATTTTTTTTTTGAAATTTATTTTTCAATTTTTTTTTGAATTTTTTTTGTAATTTTTTTAAAAATTTTTTTGTAATTTTTTTGGAAATTTTTTTTGAATTTTTTTTTTTAATTTTTTTTTTGGAAAATTTTCTCTTTGAAACTTTTTTTTGATTTTTTTTAAAAATTTTTTTGTAATTTCTTTCTAAATTTTTTTTGTAATTTTTTTTTCAATTTTTTTTTTGAAAATTTTTGTTTTGAATTTTTTTTTGAAATTTTTTTTTTCGAATTTTTTTTTTGATTTTTTTTCAATTTTTTTTTTTAATTTTTTTTGAAATTTTTTTTTTTGAAATTTTTTTTTTGAATTTTTTTTTGAAATTTTTTTTGAAAAATTTTCTCTTTGAATTATTTTTTTTTGATTTTGTTAAATTTTTTTTTTGATTTTTTTTTTATTTTTTTTTCAATTTTTTTTTTGAAAATTTTTTTTTTTGATTTTTTTTTAAATTTTTTTTTGATTTTTTGAAAAATTTTTTTTTGAAATTTTTTTTTGTGAATTTTTTTTAAATTTTTTTTTTCAATTTTTTTTTTTAAATTTTTTATTTGATTTTTTTTTCAATTTTTTTTTAAATTTTTTTTTTATTTTTTTTTTGAAAATTTTTTTTTTGAAATTTTTTTTTTTCAATTTTTTTTAAATTTTTTTTTGATTTTTTTAAATTTTTTTTAAAATTTTTTTATGAATTTTTTTTTTGATTTTTTAAAATGTTTTTTCAAAATTTTTTTTTGAATTTTTTTTTTCGATTTTTTTTTTGAATTTTTTTTGAATTTTTTTTTTCAATTTTTTTTTTGAAATTTTTTTTAAAATTTTTTTATGAATTTTTTTTTATTTTTTCAAATTTTTTTTTTAAATTTTTTTTTGAATTTTTTTTTTGTGATTTTTTTTTAAATTTTTTTTTCAATTTTTTTTTGAATTTTTTTTTTTGATTTTTTTTTCAATTTTTTTTTAATTTTTTTTTAAAATTTTTTTTTCAATTTTTTTTAAATTTTTTTTTGAAATTTATTTTTTTGATTTTTTAAAATTTTTTTTTTCAATTTTTTTTTAAAATTTTTTTTGTGAATTTTTTTAAAAAAATTTTTTAAATTTTTTTTTCGAATTTTTTTTTGAAATTTTTTTTTCCGATTTTTTAAAAAAAAATTTTTATTTTTTTTTTATTTTTTTTTTGAAATTTATTTTTCAATTTTTTTTTGAATTTTTTTTGTAATTTTTTTAAAATTTTTTTTTTCAATTTTTTTTTGAATTTTTTTTTCAATTTTTTTTGGAAAATTTTCTCTTTGAATTATTTTTTTTGATTTTTTTAAAATTTTTTTTTTCAATTTTTTTTTGAATTTTTTTTTTCAATTTTTTTTGAAAAATTTTCTCTTTGAATTATTTTTTTTGATTTTTTTTAAATTTTTTTTTTTGAAAATTTTTTTTTTGAATTTTTTTTTTGAATTTTTTTTGAAAAATTTTCTCTTTGAATTATTTTTTTTGATTTTTTTTGATTTTTTTTAATTTTTTTTTCAATTTTTTTTTGAAATTTTTTTTTTGATTTTTTTTTCTATTTTTTTTCGAAAAATTTTTTTTGAATTTTTTTTTGATTTTTTTTAAATTTTTTTTCAATTTTTTTTTGAAAATTTTTTTTTAATTTTTTTTTTCAATTTTTTTTTGAAAATTTTTTTTCGAATTTTTTTTAAATTTTTTTTTGAATTTTTTTTTGAGTTTTTTTTGAAAATTTTTTAAAATTTTTTTATGAATTTTTTTTTTGATTTTTTTAAAAAAAATTTTTAAATTTTTTTTGAAATTTTTTTTTGTGAATTTTTTTTAAATTGTTTTTTTTAATTTTTTTTTTCAATTTTTTTTGATATATTTTCAATTTTTTTTAAATTTTTTTTTCAATTTTTTTTTTGAAAATTTTTTTTTAAAAATTTTCTCTTTGAATTATTTTTTTTGATTTTTTTAAAAAAAATTTTTGAAATTTTTTTTTTGATTTTTTTTAAATTATTTTTTTAATTTTTTTTTCAATTTTTTTTTGAAAAATTTTTTTTTGATTTTTTTTTTAAATTTTTTAAATTTTTTTTTGATTTTTTTTTGTGAATTTTTTTTAAATTTTTTTTTTTAAATTTTTTTTTTCAATTTTTTTTTTTGAAATTTTTTTTTTGATTTTTTTTTTTAATTTTTTTAAATTTTTTTTCAATTTTTTTTTTTGAAATTTTTTTTTGATTTTTTTTTGAAATTTTTTTTTTTGAAAATTTTTTTTTAAATTTTTTTTTTGAAATTTTTTTTTGAAAAATTTTCCTTTTTGAAATTTTTTTTTCCGATTTTTTTTTAAATTTTTTTTTTCAATTTTTTTTTGAATTTTTTTTTTTGAATTTTTTTTTTGAAAATTTTCTCTTTGAAACTTTTTTTTGATATTTTTAAATTTTTTTTGAAAAATTTTCTCTTTGAATTATTTTTTTTGATTTTTTTTTAAATTTTTTTTTCAATTTTTTTTTTCGATTTTTTTTTGAAATTTTTTTAAATTTTTTTTTCAATTTTTTTTTTCGATTTTTTTTTGAAATTTTTTTTTTGATTTTTTAAAAAATTTTTTTTCAATTTTTTTTTGAAATTTTTTTTGTGCATTTTTTAAAAAAAAAATTTTTAAATTTTTTTTTCGAATTTTTTTTTGAAAATTTTTTTTCCGATTTTTTTTAAATTTTTTTTTATTTTTTTTAAATTTTTTTTTTGAAATTTATTTTTCAATTTTTTTTTTCAATTTTTTTTTAAATTTTTTTCCGATTTTTTGAAAAAAAATTTTTTATTTTTTTTAATTTTTTTTCGAAATTTTTTTTTTGAAAAATTTTTTTTTCAATTTTTTTTTAAATTTTTTTTTTGATTTTTTTAAATTTTTTCATGAATTTTTTTTTGATTTTTTAAAATGTTTTTTCAAAATTTTTTTTTGAAATTTTTTTTGTGAATTTTTTTAAATTTTTATTAAAATTCTTTTTTTAAATTTTTTTTTGAATTTTTTTTTTCGAATTTTTTTTTTAACTTTTTTAAAAATTTTTTTTTGAATTTTTTTTTTCAATTTTTTTTTTGAAATTTTTTTAAAAATTTTTTTATGAATTTTTTTTTTATTTTTTCAAAATTTTTTTTAAAATTTTTTTTTGAAATTTTTTTTTGTGAATTTTTTTTAAATTTTTTTTTTAATTTTTTTTTTGAAATTTTTTTTTTTTTGATTTTTTTTTTCAATTTTTTTTTAATTTTTTTTAAAATTTTTTTTTTAATTTTTTTTTTAAATTTTTTTTTGAAATTAATTTTTTTTTCAATTTTTTTTTAAATTTTTTTTTTGAAAAATTTTTTTTTCAATTTTTTTTTAAATTTTTTTTTTGATTTTTTAAAATTTTTTCATGAATTTTTTTTTTGATTTTTTAAAATGTTTTTTCAAAATTTTTTTTTGAAATTTTTTTTGTGAATTTTTTTAAATTTTTTTTTAAAATTCTTTTTTTAAATTTTTTTTTGAATTTTTTTTTTTCGAATTTTTTTTTTAACTTTTTTAAAAATTTTTTTTTGAATTTTTTTTTTCAATTTTTTTTTTTGAAATTTTTTTAAAAATTTTCTTATGAATTTTTTTTTTATTTTTTCAAATTTTTTTTTAAAATTTTTTTTTGAAATTTTTTTTTGTGAATTTTTTTTAAATTTTTTTTTTAATTTTTTCTTTGAAATTTTTTTTTTTGATTTTTTTTTCAATTTTTTTTAAATTTTTTTTAAAGTTTTTTTTTTCATTTTTTTTTTAAATTTTTTTTTGAAATTTATTTTTTTTCAATTTTTTTTTTGAAAATTTTTTTTTTGAAAATTTTTTTTTTGAATTTTTTTTTTGAATTCTTTTTGGAAAATTTTCTCTTTGAATTATTTTTTTTGATGTTTTTTAAATTTTTTTTTTCAATTTTTTTTTCAATTTTTTTTTTGAATTTTTTTTGAAAAATTTTCTTGTTGAATTATTTTTTTTGATTTTTTTTTAATTTTTTTTTTATTTTTTTTTTGAAAATTTTTTTTTTTCAATTTTTTTTTGATATTTTTTCAATTTTTTTTTAAATTTTTTTTCAATTTTTTTTTGGAAAATTTTTTTTGAAAAATTTTCTCTTTGAATTATTTTTTTTTGATTTTTTTAAATTTTTTTTTGAAATTTTTTTTTTGATTTTTTTTTTAATTATTTTTTTAATTTTTCTTTAAATTTTTTTTTGAAAAATTTTTTTTGAAATTTTTTTTTTGATTTTTTTTTTCAATTTTTTTTAAATTTTTTTTTTTTTTTTGAAAATTTTTTTTTTGAATTTTTTTTGAAAAATCTTCTCTTTGAATTATTTTTATTGATTTTTTTTTTAATTTTTTTTTGAAATTTTTTTTTTGATTTTTTTTTTATTTTTTTTTCAATTTTTTTTTGAAATTTTTTTTTCCGATTTTTTTTTATTTTTTTTAATTTTTTTTTTGAAATTTTTTTTTCAATTATTTTTTTGAAAAATTTTTTTTTCAATTTTTTTTAAATTTTTTTTTTGATTTTTTCAAATTTTTTTTCAAAATTTTTTTATGAAATTTTTTTTTTTGATTTTTTAAAATGTTTTTTCAAATTTTTTTTTTGAATTTTTTTTTTCGAATTTTTTTAAAAATTTTTTTTGAATTTTTTTTTTCAATTTTTTTTTTGAAATTTTTTTTAAAATTTTTTTATGAATTTTTTTTTTATTTTTTCAAATTTTTTTTTGAATTTTTTTTTTTGATTTTTTAAAAAAAATTTTTTCAATTTTTTTTTTAATTTTTTTTGTGAATTTTTTAAAAAAAATTTTTTTAAATTTTTTTTTCGAATTTTTTTTTGAAATTTTTTTTTCCGATTTTTTAAAAAAAATTTTTTATTTTTTTTTTATTTTTTTTTTGAAATTTATTTTTCAATTTTTTTTTGAATTTTGTTTGTAATTTTTTAAAAAATTTTTTTTTCAATTTTTTTTTGAATTTTTTTTTTCAATTTTTTTTGGAAAATTTTCTCTTTGAATTATTTTTTTTGATTTTTTTTTAATTTTTTTTTTCAATTTTTTTTTGAATTTTTTTTTTCAATTTTTTTTGAAAAATTTTCTCTTTGAATTATTTTTTTTGATTTTTTTTTAATTTTTTTTTTGAAATTTTTTTTTTTGAATTTTTTTTTGAATTTTTTTTGAAAAATTTTCTCTTTGAATTATTTTTTTTGATTTTTTTAAATTTTTTTTTCAATTTTTTTTTTGAAATTTTTTTTTTGATTTTTTTTCAATTTTTTTTTGAAAATTTTTTTTTTTGATTTTTTTTTTTTTAATTTTTTAAATTTTTTTTTGATTTTTTTTTGTGAATTTTTTTTTAAATTTTTTTAAAAATTTTTTTTTTCAATTTTTTTTTTGAAATTTTTTGTTTGATTTTTTTAAAATTATTTTTTTAATTTTTTTTTCAATTTTTTTTTGAAAAATTTTTTTTTGATTTTTTTTTTTAAATTTTTTAAATTTTTTTTTGATTTTTTTTGTGAATTTTTTTTAAAATTTTTTTAAAAATTTTTTTTTTAATTTTTTTTTTGAAATTTTTTTTTTGATTTTTTTTTTTTAATTTTTTTAAATTTTTTTTTCAATTTTTTTTTTTGAAATTTTTTTTTGATTTTTTTTTGAAATTTTTTTTTTTGAAAATTTTTTTTAAAATTTTTTTTTTGAAATTTTTTTTTGAAAAATTTCCTTTTTGAAATTTTTTTTTCCGATTTTTTTTTTTAATTTTTTTTTTTGAATTTTTTTTTTTTTGAAAATTTTCTCTTTGAAACTTTTTTTTGATTTTTTAAAATTTTTTTTGAAAAATTTTCTCTTTGAATTATTTTTTTTGATTTTTTTTAAATTTTTTTTTCAATTTTTTTTTCGATTTTTTTTTGAAATTTTTTTTTTGATTTTTTAAAAAAAATTTTTTCAATTTTTTTTTGAAATTTTTTTTGTGAATTTTTAAAAAAGAAATTTTTTAAATTTTTTTTCGAATTTTTTTTTGAAATTTTTTTTTCCGATTTTTTTTAAATTTTTTTTTATTTTTTTTTAAATTTTTTTTTTGAAATTTATTTTTCAATTTTTTTTTGAATTTTTTTTGTAATTTTTTTAAAATTTTTTTTGTAATTTTTTTGGAAATTTTTTTTGAATTTTTTTTTTAATTTTTTTTTTGGAAAATTTTCTCTTTGAAACTTTTTTTTGATTTTTTTAAAAATTTTTTTTGTAATTTCTTTCTAAATTTTTTTTGTAATTTTTTTTTCAATTTTTTTTTTGAAAATTTTTGTTTTGAATTTTTTTTTGAAATTTTTTTTTTCGAATTTTTTTTTTGATTTTTTTTCAATTTTTTTTTTAATTTTTTTTGAAATTTTTTTTTTTGAAATTTTTTTTTTGAATTTTTTTTTGAAATTTTTTTTGAAAAATTTTCTCTTTGAATTATTTTTTTTTGATTTTGTTAAATTTTTCTTTTGATTTTTTTTAAAATTATTTTTTTAATTTTTTTTTTGATTTTTTTAAAAATTTTTTTTGATTTTTTTTTTATTTTTTTTTCAATTTTTTTTTTGAAAATTTTTTTTTTTGATTTTTTTTAAATTTTTTTTTTGATTTTTTAAAAAAATTTTTTTGAAATTTTTTTTTGTAAATTTTTTTTAAATTTTTTTTTTCAATTTTTTTTTTAAATTTTTTATTTGATTTTTTTTTCAATTTTTTTTTTAATTTTTTTTTTATTTTTTTTTTGAAAATTTTTTTTTTGAAAAATTTTTTTTTTCAATTTTTTTTAAATTTTTTTTTTGATTTTTTAAAATTTTTTTTAAAATTTTTTTATGAATTTTTTTTTTTGATTTTTCAAAATTTTTTTTTGAATTTTTTTTTTCGATTTTTTTTTTGAATTTTTTTAAAAAAAATTTTTGAATTTTTTTTTTCAATTTTTTTTTTGAAATTTTTTTTAAAATTTTTTTATGAATTTTTTTTTATTTTTTCAAATTTTTTTTTAAAATTTTTTTTTGAAATTTTTTTTTGTGAATTTTTTTAAAATTTTTTTTTCAATTTTTTTTTGAATTTTTTTTTTTTGATTTTTTTTTCAATTTTTTTTTAATTTTTTTTTAAAATTTTTTTTTCAATTTTTTTTAAATTTTTTTTTGAAATTTATTTTTTTTTTCAATTTTTTTAAATTTTTTTTTTTAAATTTTTTTTTTGAAATTTTTTTTTTGAATTTCTTTTTTGATTTTTTTTTTGGAAAATTTTCTCTTTGAATTATTTTTTTTGATTTTTTTAAAATTTTTTTTTTTCAATTTTTTTTAAAATATTTTTTTTCAATTTTTTTTGAAAAATTTTCTCTTTGAATTATTTTTTTTGATTTTTTTAAAAAAAATTTTTTATTTTTTTTTTGAAAATTTTTTTTTTGAATTTTTTTTTGAATTTTTTTTGAAAAATTTTCTCTTTGAATTATTTTTTTTGATTTTTTTAAATTTTTTTTCAATTTTTTTTTTGAATTTTTTTTTTTGATTTTTTTTTCAATTTTTTTTTGAAAAATTTTTTTTGAATTTTTTTTAAATTTTTTTTTGATTTTTTTAAATTTTTTTTTTCAATTTTTTTTTGAATTTTTTTTTTTCGATTTTTTTTTGAATTTTTTTTGAATTTTTTTTTTGAAAATTTTTTTTATAAATTTTTTTTTTGAATTTTTTCTGTAATTTTTTTTAAAATTTTTTTTAAAAATTTTTTTTCAATTTTTTTTTTGAAAATTTTTTTTGAATTTTTTTTTCAATTTTTTTTTGAAAATTTTTTTTCGAATTTTTTTAAATTTTTTTTTTCAATTTTTTTTGATATATTTTCAATTTTTTTTAAATTTTTTTTTTCAATTTTTTTTTTGAAAATTTTTTTTGAAAAATTTTCTCTTTGAATTATTTTTTTTGATTTTTTTTAATTTTTTTTTTGAAATTTTTTTTTTGATTTTTTTAAAATTATTTTTTAAATTTTTTTTTCAATTTTTTTTTGAAAATTTTTTTTTTGATTTTTTTTTTAATTTTTTAAATTTTTTTTTGATTTTTTTTTGTGAATTTTTTTAAAAAAATTTTTTAAAATTTTTTTTTTCAATTTTTATTTTGAATTTTTTTTTTGATTTTTTTTTAAAATTTTTTTAAATTTTTTTTTCAATTTTTTTTTTGAAATTTTTTTTTGATTTTTTTTTGAAATTTTTTTTTTTGAAAATTTTTTTTAAATTTTTTTTTTTGAAATTTTTTTTTGAAAAATTTCCTTTTTGAAATTTTTTTTTCCGATTTTTTTTTTAATTTTTTCTTTCAATTTTTTTTAAATTTTTTTCTTGAATTTTTTTTTTTGAAAATTTTCTCTTTGAAACTTTTTTTTGATTTTTTAAAATTTTTTTTGAAAAATTTTCTCTTTGAATTATTTTTTTTGATTTTTTTTAAATTTTTTTTTCAATTTTTTTTTTTTCGATTTTTTTTTGAAATTTTTTTTTTGATTTTTTAAAAAATTTTTTTTCAATTTTTTTTTGAAATTTTTTTTGTGAATTTTTTAAAAAAAATTTTTTTAAATTTTTTTTTCGAATTTTTTTTTGAAATTTTTTTTTCCGATTTTTAAATTTTTTTTTTTTTTTTTTTTAAATTTTTTTTTTGAAATTCATTTTTCAATTTTTTTTTGAATTTTTTTTGTAATTTTTTTAAAATTTTTTTTTTCAATTTTTTTTTGAATTTTTTTTTCAATTTTTTTTGGAAAATTTTCTCTTTGAATTATTTTTTTTGATTTTTTTAAATTTTTTTTTGAAATTTTTTTTTCCGATTTTTTTAATATTTTTTTTTATTTTTTTTTTATTTTTTTTTTGAAATTTATTTTTCAATTTTTTTCTGAATTTTTTTGTAATTTTTTTAAAAATTTTTTTTCAATTTTTTTTTGAATTTTTTTTTCAATTTTTTTTGGAAAATTTTCTCTTTGAATTATTTTTTTTGATTTTTTTTAAATTTTTTTTTTCAATTTTTTTTGAATTTTTTTTTTCAATTTTTTTTGAAAAATTTTCTCTTTGAATTATTTTTTTTGATTTTTTTTAAATTTTTTTTTTGAAAATTTTTTTTTTGAATTTTTTTTTTGAATTTTTTTTGAAAAATTTTCTCTTTGAATTATTTTTTTTGATTTTTTAAAAATTTTTTTTCAATTTTTTTTTTGAAATTTTTTTTTTGATTTTTTTTTCAATTTTTTTTTTAAAAATTTTTTTTCAATTTTTTTTAAATTTTTTTTTTGATTTTTTTTTAATTTTTTTTCAATTTTTTTTTGAAATTTTTTTTTTTCGATTTTTTTTTGAATTTTTTTTGAATTTTTTTTTTGAAAATTTTTTTTATAAATTTTTTTTGAATTTTTTCTGTAATTTTTTTTTAAATTTTTTTTTTAAATTTTTTTTTCAATTTTTTTTTGAAAATTTTATTTGAATTTTTTTTTTCAATTTTTTTTTGAAAATTTTTTTTCGAATTTTTTTAAAATTTTTTTTTGAATTTTTTTTTGAGTTTTTTTTTGAAAATTTTTTTAAATTTTTTTATGAATTTTTTTTTTTGATTTTTTTAAAAAAAAATTTTAAATTTTTTTTTGAAATTTTTTTTTGTGAATTTTTTTTAAATTGTTTTTTTTAATTTTTTTTTTCAATTTTTTTTTGATATATTTTCAATTTTTTTTAAATTTTTTTTTTCAATTTTTTTTTTGAAAATTTTTTTTGAAAAATTTTCTCTTTGAATTATTTTTTTTGATTTTTTTAAAAATTTTTTTTGAAATTTTTTTTTTGATTTTTTTTAAATTATTTTTTAAATTTTTTTTTCAATTTTTTTTTGAAAAATTTTTTTTTAAAATTTTTTAAATTTTTTTTTGATTTTTTTTTGTGAATTTTTTTTAAATTTTTTTTTAAAATTTTTTTTTTCAATTTTTTTTTGAAATTTTTTTTTTGATTTTTTTTAAAAATTTTTTTAAATTTTTTTTTCAATTTTTTTTTTGAAATTTTTTTTTGATTTTTTTTTGAAATTTTTTTTTTTGAAAATTTTTTTTAAAATTTTTTTTTTGAAATTTTTTTTTGAAAAATTTCCTTTTTGAAATTTTTTTTTCCGATTTTTTTTTAAATTTTTTTTTTCAATTTTTTTTGAATTTTTTTTTGAATTTTTTTTTTTTGAAAATTTTCTCTTTGAATTATTTTTTTTGATTTTTTTTCAATTTTTTTTTCAATTTTTTTTTTCGATTTTTTTTTGAAATTTTTTTTTTGATTTTTTAAAAAATTTTTTTTCAATTTTTTTTTGAAATTTTTTTTGTGAATTTTTTAAAAAAAATTTTTTTAAATTTTTTTTTCGAATTTTTTTTTGAAATTTTTTTTTCCGATTTTTTTAAAAGTTTTTTTTATTTTTTTAAAATTTTTTTTTTGAAATTTATTTTTCAATTTTTTTTTGAATTTTTTTTGTAATTTTTTTAAAATTTTTTTTGTAATTTTTTTGGAAATTTTTTTTGAATTTCTTTTTTTAATTTTTTTTTTTGGAAAATTTTCTCTTTGAAACTTTTTTTTGATTTTTTTAAAAAAATTTTTTGTAATTTCTTTCTAAATTTTTTTTGTTATTTTTTTTTCAATTTTTTTTTTTGAAAATTTTTGTTTTGAATTTTTTTTTGAAATTTTTTTTTTCGAATTTTTTTTTGATTTTTTTTCA
>OX101813.2:27059204-27079204 GCA_944452925.2 Chrysolina oricalcia | reverse complement strand
TTTTTAAATTTTTTTTTTGAAATTTTTTTTTGAAAAATTTCCTTTTTGAAATTTTTTTTTCCGATTTTTTTTTAAATTTTTTTTTTCAATTTTTTTTTGAATTTTTTTTTTTCAATTTTTTTTTTTGAAAATTTTCTCTTTGAAACTTTTTTTTGATTTTTTAAAATTTTTTTTGAAAAATTTTCTCTTTGAATTATTTTTTTTGATTTTTTTTAAATTTTTTTTTCAATTTTTTTTTTCGATTTTTTTTTGAAATTTTTTTTTTGATTTTTAAAAAAATTTTTTTTCAATTTTTTTTTGAAATTTTTTTTGTGAATTTTTTAAAAAAAATTTTTTTAAATTTTTTTTTCGAATTTTTTTTTGAAATTTTTTTTCCGATTTTTTTTAAATTTTTTTTTATTTTTTTTTAATTTTTTTTTTGAAATTTATTTTTCAATTTTTTTTTGAATTTTTTTTGTAATTTTTTTAAAATTTTTTTTTTTTTGGAAAATTTTCTCTTTGAAACTTTTTTTTGATTTTTTTTAAAAAAATTTTTGTAATTTCTTTCTAAATTTTTTTTGTAATTTTTTTTTTGAATTTTTTTTTAAATTTTTTTTTCAATTTTTTTTTTGAAAATTTTTGTTTTGAATTTTTTTTTGAAATTTTTTTTTTCGAATTTTTTTTTTGATTTTTTTTCAATTTTTTTTTAAATTTTTTTTTCAATTTTTTTTTTTGAAATTTTTTTTTTGAATTTTTTTTTGAAATTTTTTTTGAAAAATTTTCTCTTTGAATAATTTTTTTTGATTTTGTTAAATTTTTCTTTTGATTTTTTTTTAAATTATTTTTTTAATTTTTTTTTTGATTTTTTTAAAAAATCTTTTTTGATTTTTTTTTATTTTTTTTCAATTTTTTTTTTGAAAATTTTTTTTTTGATTTTTTTTTTAAATTTTTTTTTGATTTTTTTAAAATTTTTTTTTTCAATTTTTTTTTAAATTTTTTTTTTTATTTTTTTTTTGAAATTTTTTTTTTTGAATTTTTTTTTTCAATTTTTTTTGAAAAATTTTCTCTTTGAATTATTTTTTTTTGATTTTTTTAAATTTTTTTTTTCAATTTTTTTTTTCAATTTTTTTTTTGATTTTTTTAAAAAATTTTTTTCAATTTTTTTTTGAATTTTTTTTTGTGAATTTTTTTGAATTTTGTTTTGATTTTTTTATCAATTTTTTTCTAAATTTTTTTTTATAATTTTTTTTTTGAAAATTTTTTTTTTGAATTTTTTTTTTTAATTTTTTTTGAAAAATTTTCTCTTTGAATTATTTTTTATGATTTTTTTTAAATATTTTTTTTCGATTTTTTTTTGAATTTTTTTTTTGATTTTTTTAAAATTTTTTTTTAAATTTTTTTTGAAATTTTTTTTGTGAATTTTTTGAAAAAAAAATTTTTAAATTTTTTTTTTCAATTTTTTTTTGAAATTTTTTTTCCGATTTTTTTTTATTTTTTTTATTTTTTTTTTGAAATTTTTTTTTCAATTTTTTTTTCAATTTTTTTTCTAATTTTTTTCGAATTTTTTTTTGAAATATTTTTAATTTTTTTTTGAAATTTTTTTTTTGAAATTTTTTTTTTGATTTTTTTATGAATTTTTTTTTTTGATTTTTTAAAATTTTTTTTAAAATTTTTTTTAAAATTTTTTTTTTGAAAATTTTTTTTTTGAATTTTTTTTGAAAAATTTTCTCTTTGATTTATTTTTATTGATTTTTTTTAAATTTTTTTTTTCAATTTTTTTTTGAATTTTTTTTTTGATTTTTTTTAAATTTTTTTTTCAATTTTTTTTTTGAAATTTTTTTTAATTTTTTTTTTTGATTTTTTTAAAATTTTTTTTTGAAATTTTTTTTTGTGAATTTTTTTTAAATTTTTTTTTTCAATTTTTTTTTTGAATTTTTTTTTTGATTTTTTTTTCAATTTTTTTTTAAATTTTTTTTTATAATTTTTTTTTGAAAATTTTTTTTTGAATTTTTTTTTGAATTTTTTTTGAAAAATTTTCTCTTTGAATTATTTTTTTTGATTTTTTTTAATTTTTTTTTTTCAATTTTTTTTTGAAATTTTTTTTTGATTTTTTTAAAAAAATTTTTTCAATTTTTTTTTGAAATTTTTTTTTGTGAATTTTTTTGAATTTTTTTTTTGATTTTTTTATCAATTTTTTTTTAAATTTTTTTTATAATTTTTTTTTTGAAAATTTTTTTTTTGAATTTTTTTTTTTAATTTTTTTTGAAAAATTTTCTCTTTGAATTATTTTTTATGATTTTTTTTTTCGATTTTTTTTTTGAATTTTTTTTTTGATTTTTTTAAAATTTTTTTTTTCAATTTTTTTTGAATTTTTTTTGTGAATTTAAAAAAAAAAATTTTTAAATTTTTTTTTTCAATTTTTTTTTGAAATTTTTTTTCCGATTTTTTTAAATTTTTTTTTATTTTTTTTAATTTTTTTTTTTAATTTTTTTCAATTTTTTTTTAAATTTTTTTTGTAATTTTTTTAAAAATTTTTTTGTAATTTTTTTCGAAATTTTTTTTGAAATATTTTTTATTTTTTTTTTTAATTTTTTTTTCAATTTTTTTTGAATTTTTTTGTATTTTTTTAAAAATTTTTTTTGTAATTTTTTTGAAATTTTTTTGAAATATTTTTTAGTTTTTTTTTGAAAATTTTTTATTTGAAATTTTTTTTGAAAAATTTTCTCTTTGAATTATTTTTTTTGATTTTTTTTTAAAATTTTTTTTAAATTTTTCTTTCAATTTTTTTTTAAAAAAATTTTTTTTTCAATTTTTTTTTTAATTTTTTTTTTGATTTTTTAAATTTTTTTAAAAATTTTTTTATGAAATTTTTTTTTTGATTTTTTAAAATGTTTTTTCAAAATTTTTTTTGAAATTTTTTTTGTGAATTTTTTCAAAATTTTTTTTTTAAATTCTTTTTTTTGAATTTTTTTTGAAAAATTTTCTCTTTGAATTATTTTTTTTGATTTTTTTAAATTTTTTTTGAAAAATTTTCTCTTTGAATTATTTTTTTTGATTTTTTTTAAATTTTTTTTTCAATTTTTTTCTTCGATTTTTTTTTGAAATTTTTTTTTTGATTTTTTAAAAAATTTTTTTTCAATTTTTTTTTGAAATTTTTTTTGTGAATTTTTTAAAAAAAATTTTTTTAAATTTTTTTTTCGAATTTTTTTTTGAAATTTTTTTTTTTCCGATTTTTTTAAAAAAATTTTTTATTTTTTTTAATTTTTTTTTTGAAATTTATTTTTCAATTTTTTTTTGAATTTTTTTGGTAATTCTTTTAAAATTTTTTTTTTTCAATTTTTTTTTGAATTTTTTTTTTTCAATTTTTTTTGGAAAATTTTCTCTTTGAATTATTTTTTTTGATTTTTTTTTAATTTTTTTTTTCAATTTTTTTTTGAATTTTTTTTGAAAAATTTTCTCTTTGAATTATTTTTTTTGATTTTTTTTAAATTTTTTTTTTGAAAATTTTTTTTTTGAATTTTTTTTTTGAATTTATTTTGAAAAATTTTCTCTTTGAATTATTTTTTTTGATTTTTTTAAATTTTTTTTTTGATTTTTTTTTCAATTTTTTTTTTAATTTTTTTTAAATTTTTTTTTTGATTTTTTTAAAATTTTTTTTTCAATTTTTTTTTGAAATTTTTTTTTTCGATTTTCTTTAAATTTTTTTTTGAATTTTTTTTTGAGTTTTTTTTTGAAAATTTTTTAAAATTTTTTTATGAAATTTTTTTTTTGATTTTTTCAAAAAAAAATTTTAAATTTTTTTTTGAAATTTTTTTCTGTGAATTTTTTTTAAATTGTTTTTTTTAATTTTTTTTTCAATTTTTTTTTGATATATTTTCAATTTTTTTTAAATTTTTTTTTTCAATTTTTTTTTTGAAAATTTTTTTTGAAAAATTTTCTCTTTGAATTATTTTTTTTGATTTTTTTAAAATTTTTTTTTGAAATTTTTTTTTTGATTTTTTTAAAATTATTTTTTAAATTTTTTTTCAATTTTTTTTTGAAAAATTTTTTTTTGATTTTTTTTTTAAATTTTTTAAATTTTTTTTTGTGAATTTTTTTAAAATTTTTTTTTTAATTTTTTTTTTCAATTTTTTTTTTGAAATTTTTTTTTTGATTCTTTTTTTAAATTTTTTTAAATTTTTTTTTCAATTTTTTTTTTTAATTTTTTTTTGATTTTTTTTTGAAATTTTTTTTTTTGAAAATTTTTTTTTAAATTTTTTTTTTGAAATTTTTTTTTGAAAAATTTCCTTTTTGAAATTTTTTTTTCCGATTTTTTTTTAAATTTTTTTTTTCAATTTTTTTTTGAATTTTTTTTTTTCAATTTTTTTTTTTGAAAATTTTCTCTTTGAAACTTTTTTTTGATTTTTTAAAATTTTTTTTGAAAAATTTTCTCTTTGAATTATTTTTTTTGATTTTTTTTAAATTTTTTTTTCAATTTTTTTTTTCGATTTTTTTTTTAAATTTTTTTTTTGATTTTTAAAAAAATTTTTTTTCAATTTTTTTTTGAAATTTTTTTTGTGAATTTTTTAAAAAAAATTTTTTTAAATTTTTTTTTCGAATTTTTTTTTGAAATTTTTTTTCCGATTTTTTTTAAATTTTTTTTTATTTTTTTTTAATTTTTTTTTTGAAATTTATTTTTCAATTTTTTTTTGAATTTTTTTTGTAATTTTTTTAAAATTTTTTTTTTTTGGAAAATTTTCTCTTTGAAACTTTTTTTTGATTTTTTAAAAAAAAATTTTTGTAATTTCTTTCTAAATTTTTTTTGTAATTTTTTTTTTGAATTTTTTTTTAAATTTTTTTTTCAATTTTTTTTTTGAAAATTTTTGTTTTGAATTTTTTTTTGAAATTTTTTTTTTCGAATTTTTTTTTTGATTTTTTTTCAATTTTTTTTTAAATTTTTTTTTTCAATTTTTTTTTTTGAAATTTTTTTTTTGAATTTTTTTTTGAAATTTTTTTTGAAAAATTTTCTCTTTGAATAATTTTTTTTGATTTTGTTAAATTTTTCTTTTGATTTTTTTTTAAATTATTTTTTTAATTTTTTTTTTGATTTTTTTAAAAAATCTTTTTTGATTTTTTTTTATTTTTTTTTCAATTTTTTTTTTGAAAATTTTTTTTTTGATTTTTTTTTTAAATTTTTTTTTGATTTTTTTAAAAATTTTTTTTTCAATTTTTTTTTAAATTTTTTTTTTTATTTTTTTTTTGAAATTTTTTTTTTTGAATTTTTTTTTTCAATTTTTTTTGAAAAATTTTCTCTTTGAATTATTTTTTTTTGATTTTTTTAAATTTTTTTTTTCAATTTTTTTTTTCAATTTTTTTTTTGATTTTTTTAAAAAATTTTTTTCAATTTTTTTTTGAATTTTTTTTTGTGAATTTTTTTGAATTTTGTTTTGATTTTTTTATCAATTTTTTTCTAAATTTTTTTTTCTAATTTTTTTTTTGAAAATTTTTTTTTTGAATTTTTTTTTTTAATTTTTTTTGAAAAATTTTCTCTTTGAATTATTTTTTATGATTTTTTTTAAATATTTTTTTTCGATTTTTTTTTGAATTTTTTTTTTGATTTTTTTAAAATTTTTTTTTAAATTTTTTTTGAAATTTTTTTTGTGAATTTTTTGAAAAAAAAATTTTTAAATTTTTTTTTTCAATTTTTTTTTGAAATTTTTTTTCCGATTTTTTTTTATTTTTTTTATTTTTTTTTGAAATTTTTTTTTCAATTTTTTTTTAAATTTTTTTTCTAATTTTTTTCGAATTTTTTTTTGAAATATTTTTAATTTTTTTTTGAAATTTTTTTTTGAATTTTTTTTTTGTATTTTTTTAAAATTTTTTTTTGTAATTTTTTCGAAATTTTTTTGAAATATTTTTTAGTTTTTTTTTGAAAATTTTTTATTTGAAATTTTTTTTGAAAAACTTTCTCTTTGAATTATTTTTTTTGATTTTTTAAAATGTTTTTTCAAAATTTTTTTTTGTATTTTTTTTTGTGAATTTTTTTAAAAATTTTTTTTGAATTTTTTTTTTTAATTTTTTTTTTGAATTTTTTTTTGAATTTTTTTTTTCGAATTTTTTTTTGAATTTTTTTAAAAATTTTTTTTGAATTTTTTTTCAAATTTTTTTTTTTAATTTTTTTAAAATTTTTTTTATGAATTTTTTTTTTATTTTTTCAAATTTTTTTTTTAAATTTTTTTTGAAATTTTTTTTTGTGAATTTTCTATTTGAATTATTTTTTTTGATTTTTTAAAAATTTTTTTTCAATTTTTTTTTTTATTTTTTTTTTCAATTTTGTTAAAATTTTTTTTTTCAATTTTTTTTTTGAAAATTTTTTATTTCAATTTTTTTTAATTTTTTTTTTTGATTTTTTTAAAAATTTTTTTTCAATTTTTTTTTTGAAATTTTTTTTTTTCGATTTTTTTTTTGAATTTTTTTTTTTTGAAAATTTTTTAAAATTTTTTTAATTTTTTTTTGATTTTTTTTTGTGAATTTTTTTAAAAACTTTTTTTAAAATTTTTTTTTTCAATTTTTTTTTTGAAATTTTTTTTTTGATTTTTTTTTAAATTTTTTTAAATTTTTTTTTCAATTTTTCTTTTGAAATTTTTTTTTTGATTTTTTTTTTGAAATTTTTTTTTGAAAATTTTTTTTAAAATTTTTTTTTTGAAATTTTTTTTTGAAAAATTTCCTTTTTGAAATTTTTTTTTCCGATTTTTTTTTAAATTTTTTTTTCAATTTTTTTTTGAATTTTTTTTTTGAATTTTTTTTTTTGAAAATTTTCTCTTTGAATTATTTTTTTTGATTTTTTTTAAATTTTTTTTTTCAATTTTTTTTTCCGATTTTTTTAAAAAAAAATTTTTATTTTTTTTAAATTTTTTTTTTGAAATTTGTTTTTCAATTTTTTTTTGAATTTTTTTTGTAATTTTTTTAAAAATTTTTTTGTAATTTTTTTCGAAATTTTTTTAGAAATTTTTTTTTTGAATTTTTTTTTTTGGAAAATTTTCTGTTTGTAACTTTTTTTTGATTTTTTAAAAAAAAAAATTTTTGTAATTTCTTAATTTCTTTCGAAATTTTTTTTGTAAATTTTTTTTTAAATTTTTTTTTAAATTTTTTTTTCAATTTTTTTTTTGAAAATTTTTGTTTTGAATTTTTTTTTGAAATTTTTTTTTTCGAATTTTTTTTTGATTTTTTTTCAATTTTTTTTTAATTTTTTTTTTCAATTTTTATTTTAATTTTTTTTTTTGAATTTTTTTTTGAAATTTTTTTTGAAAAATTTTCTCTTTGAATTATTTTTTTTTGATTTTTTTAAATTTTTCTTTTGATTTTTTTTAAAATTATTTTTTTAATTTTTTTTTGATTTTTTTTTCAATTTTTTTTAAAATTTTTTTTTCAATTTTTTTTTGAAATTTTTTTTTTGATTTTTTTTAAAATTTTTTTTTGATTTTTTAAAATTTTTTTAAAAATTTTTTATTGAAATTTTTTTTGTGAATTTTTTTTAAAATTTTTTTTTTGATTTTTTTTTTATTTTTTTTTTCAATTTTTTTTTTGAAATTTTTTTTTAAAATTTTTTTTTGAAATTTTTTTTTGTGAATTTTTTTTAAATTTTTTTTAAAATTTTTTTTTGAAATTTTTTTTTTGAAATTTTTTTTTTGATTTTTTTTTTCAATTTTTTTTTATAATTTTTTTTTTGAAAATTTTTTTTTTGAATTTTTTTTTTAATTTTTTTTGAAAAATTTTCTCTTTGAATTATTTTTTATGATTTTTTTTAAATTTTTTTCTTCGATTTTTTTTTGAAATTTTTTTTTTGATTTTTTAAAAAATTTTTTTTCAATTTTTTTTTGAAATTTTTTTTGTGAATTTTTTAAAAAAAATTTTTTTAATTTTTTTTTTCGAATTTTTTTTTGAAATTTTTTTTTCCGATTTTTTTAAAAAATTTTTTTATTTTTTTTAATTTTTTTTTTGAAATTTATTTTTCAATTTTTTTTTGAATTTTTTTGGTAATTTTTTTAAAATTTTTTTTTTCAATTTTTTTTTGAATTTTTTTTTTTTCAATTTTTTTTGGAAAATTTTCTCTTTGAATTATTTTTTTTGATTTTTTTTAAATTTTTTTTTTCAATTTTTTTTTGAATTTTTTTTGAAAAATTTTCTCTTTGAATTATTTTTTTTGATTTTTTTTAAATTTTTTTTTTGAAAATTTTTTTTTTGAATTTTTTTTTTGAATTTATTTTGAAAAATTTTCTCTTTGAATTATTTTTTTTGATTTTTTTAAATTTTTTTTTGATTTTTTTTTCAATTTTTTTTTGAATTTTTTTTAAATTTTTTTTTTGATTTTTTTTAAATTTTTTTTCAATTTTTTTTTGAAATTTTTTTTTTCGATTTTTTTTAAATTTTTTTTTGAATTTTTTTTTGAGTTTTTTTTTGAAAATTTTTTAAAATTTTTTTATGAAATTTTTTTTTGATTTTTTCAAAAAAAAATTTTAAATTTTTTTTTGAAATTTTTTTCTGTGAATTTTTTTTAAATTGTTTTTTTTAATTTTTTTTTCAATTTTTTTTGATATATTTTCAATTTTTTTTAAATTTTTTTTTTCAATTTTTTTTTTGAAAATTTTTTTTGAAAAATTTTCTCTTTGAATTATTTTTTTTGATTTTTTTAAAATTTTTTTTTGAAATTTTTTTTTTGATTTTTTTTAAATTATTTTTTAAATTTTTTTTCAATTTTTTTTTGAAAAATTTTTTTTTGATTTTTTTTTTAAATTTTTTAAATTTTTTTTTGTGAATTTTTTTAAAATTTTTTTTTAAATTTTTTTTTTCAATTTTTTTTTTGAAATTTTTTTTTTGATTCTTTTTTTAAATTTTTTTAAATTTTTTTTTCAATTTTTTTTTTTTTAATTTTTTTTTGATTTTTTTTTGAAATTTTTTTTTTTGAAAATTTTTTTTTAAATTTTTTTTTTGAAATTTTTTTTTGAAAAATTTCCTTTTTGAAATTTTTTTTTCCGATTTTTTTTTAAATTTTTTTTTTGAATTTTTTTTTTCAATTTTTTTTTTTTGAAAATTTTCTCTTTGAAACTTTTTTTTGATTTTTTAAAATTTTTTTTGAAAAATTTTCTCTTTGAATTATTTTTTTTGATTTTTTTTAAATTTTTTTTTCAATTTTTTTTTTCGATTTTTTTTTGAAATTTTTTTTTTGATTTTTAAAAAAATTTTTTTTCAATTTTTTTTTGAAATTTTTTTTGTGAATTTTTTAAAAAAAATTTTTTTAAATTTTTTTTTCGAATTTTTTTTTGAAATTTTTTTTCCGATTTTTTTAAAATTTTTTTTTATTTTTTTTTAATTTTTTTTTTGAAATTTATTTTTCAATTTTTTTTTGAATTTTTTTTGTAATTTTTTTAAAATTTTTTTTTTTTGGAAAATTTTCTCTTTGAAACTTTTTTTTGATTTTTTTAAAAAAAAATTTTGTAATTTCTTTCTAAATTTTTTTTGTAATTTTTTTTTTGAATTTTTTTTTAAATTTTTTTTTCAATTTTTTTTTTGAAAATTTTTGTTTTGAATTTTTTTTTGAAATTTTTTTTTTCGAATTTTTTTTTTGATTTTTTTTCAATTTTTTTTTAAATTTTTTTTTCAATTTTTTTTTTTGAAATTTTTTTTTTGAATTTTTTTTTGAAATTTTTTTTGAAAAATTTTCTCTTTGAATAATTTTTTTTGATTTTGTTAAATTTTTCTTTTGATTTTTTTTTTAATTATTTTTTTAATTTTTTTTTTGATTTTTTTAAAAAATCTTTTTTGATTTTTTTTAATTTTTTTTTCAATTTTTTTTTTGAAAATTTTTTTTTTGATTTTTTTTTTAAATTTTTTTTTGATTTTTTTAAAATTTTTTTTTTCAATTTTTTTTTAAATTTTTTTTTTTATTTTTTTTTTGAAATTTTTTTTTTTGAATTTTTTTTTTCAATTTTTTTTGAAAAATTTTCTCTTTGAATTATTTTTTTTTGATTTTTTTAAATTTTTTTTTTCAATTTTTTTTTTGATTTTTTTAAAAAATTTTTTTCAATTTTTTTTTGAATTTTTTTTTGTGAATTTTTTTGAATTTTGTTTTGATTTTTTTATCAATTTTCTTCTAAATTTTTTTTTATAATTTTTTTTTTGAAAATTTTTTTTTTGAATTTTTTTTTTTAATTTTTTTTGAAAAATTTTCTCTTTGAATTATTTTTTATGATTTTTTTTAAATATTTTTTTTCGATTTTTTTTTGAATTTTTTTTTTGATTTTTTTAAAATTTTTTTTTTAATTTTTTTTGAAATTTTTTTTGTGAATTTTTTGAAAAAAAAATTTTTAAATTTTTTTTTTCAATTTTTTTTTGAAATTTTTTTTCCGATTTTTTTTTATTTTTTTTATTTTTTTTTTGAAATTTTTTTTTCAATTTTTTTTTAAATTTTTTTTCTAATTTTTTTCGAATTTTTTTTTGAAATATTTTTAATTTTTTTTTGAAATTTTTTTTTTGAAATTTTTTTTTTGATTTTTTTATGAATTTTTTTTTTTGATTTTTTAAAATTTTTTTTAAAATTTTTTTTAAAATTTTTTTTTTGAAAATTTTTTTTTTGAATTTTTTTTGAAAAATTTTCTCTTTGATTTATTTTTATTGATTTTTTTTAAATTTTTTTTTTCAATTTTTTTTTGAATTTTTTTTTTGATTTTTTTTTTATTTTTTTTTCAATTTTTTTTTTGAAATTTTTTTTAAAATTTTTTTTTGATTTTTTTAAAATTTTTTTTTGAAATTTTTTTTTGTGAATTTTTTTTAAATTTTTTTTTTCAATTTTTTTTTTGAATTTTTTTTTTGATTTTTTTTTCAATTTTTTTTTAAATTTTTTTTTATAATTTTTTTTTGAAAATTTTTTTTTGAATTTTTTTTTGAATTTTTTTTGAAAAATTTTCTCTTTGAATTATTTTTTTTGATTTTTTTTAATTTTTTTTTTTCAATTTTTTTTTGAAATTTTTTTTTGATTTTTTTAAAAAAATTTTTTCAATTTTTTTTTTAAATTTTTTTTTGTGAATTTTTTTGAATTTTTTTTTTGATTTTTTTATCAATTTTTTTTTAAATTTTTTTTATAATTTTTTTTTTGAAAATTTTTTTTTTGAATTTTTTTTTTTAATTTTTTTTGAAAAATTTTCTCTTTGAATTATTTTTTATGATTTTTTTTTTCGATTTTTTTTTTGAATTTTTTTTTTGATTTTTTTAAAATTTTTTTTTTCAATTTTTTTTGAATTTTTTTTGTGAATTTAAAAAAAAAAATTTTTAAATTTTTTTTTTCAATTTTTTTTTGAAATTTTTTTTCCGATTTTTTTAAATTTTTTTTTATTTTTTTTAATTTTTTTTTTAAATTTTTTTCAATTTTTTTTTAAATTTTTTTTGTAATTTTTTTAAAAATTTTTTTGTAATTTTTTTCGAAATTTTTTTTGAAATATTTTTTTTTTTTTTTTTAATTTTTTTTTCAATTTTTTTTGAATTTTTTTGTATTTTTTTAAAAAATTTTTTTGTAATTTTTTTGAAATTTTTTTGAAATATTTTTTAGTTTTTTTTTGAAAATTTTTTATTTGAAATTTTTTTTGAAAAATTTTCTCTTTGAATTATTTTTTTTGATTTTTTTTAAAAATTTTTTTTAAATTTTTCTTTCAATTTTTTTTTTGAAAAATTTTTTTTTCAATTTTTTTTTTAATTTTTTTTTGATTTTTTAAATTTTTTTAAAAATTTTTTTATGAAATTTTTTTTTTGATTTTTTAAAATGTTTTTTCAAAATTTTTTTTGAAATTTTTTTTGTGAATTTTTTCAAAATTTTTTTTTTAAATTCTTTTTTTTGAATTTTTTTTGAAAAATTTTCTCTTTGAATTATTTTTTTTGATTTTTTTAAATTTTTTTTGAAAAATTTTCTCTTTGAATTATTTTTTTTGATTTTTTTTAAATTTTTTTTTCAATTTTTTTCTTCGATTTTTTTTTGAAATTTTTTTTTTGATTTTTTAAAAAATTTTTTTTCAATTTTTTTTTGAAATTTTTTTTGTGAATTTTTTAAAAAAAATTTTTTTAAATTTTTTTTTCGAATTTTTTTTTGAAATTTTTTTTTTCCGATTTTTTTAAAAAAATTTTTTATTTTTTTTAATTTTTTTTTTGAAATTTATTTTTCAATTTTTTTTTAAATTTTTTTAAAATTTTTTTTTTCAATTTTTTTTTGAATTTTTTTTTTTCAATTTTTTTTGGAAAATTTTCTCTTTGAATTATTTTTTTTGATTTTTTTTAAATTTTTTTTTTCAATTTTTTTTTGAATTTTTTTTGAAAAATTTTCTCTTTGAATTATTTTTTTTGATTTTTTTTAAATTTTTTTTTTGAAAATTTTTTTTTTGAATTTTTTTTTTGATTATTTTGAAAAATTTTCTCTTTGAATTATTTTTTTTGATTTTTTTAAATTTTTTTTTTGATTTTTTTTTCAATTTTTTTTTGAATTTTTTTTAAATTTTTTTTTTGATTTTTTTTAAATTTTTTTTCAATTTTTTTTTGAAATTTTTTTTTTCGATTTTTTTTAAATTTTTTTTTGAATTTTTTTTTGAGTTTTTTTTTGAAAATTTTTTAAAATTTTTTTATGAAATTTTTTTTTTGATTTTTTCAAAAAAAAAATTTAAATTTTTTTTTGAAATTTTTTTCTGTGAATTTTTTTTAAATTGTTTTTTTTAATTTTTTTTTCAATTTTTTTTTGATATATTTTCAATTTTTTTTAAATTTTTTTTTTCAATTTTTTTTTTGAAAATTTTTTTTGAAAAATTTTCTCTTTGAATTATTTTTTTTGATTTTTTTAAAATTTTTTTTTGAAATTTTTTTTTTGATTTTTTTAAAAATTTTTTTTTGATTTTTTTAAATTTTTTTAAAAATTTTTTATTGAAATTTTTTTTGTGAATTTTTTTTAAAATTTTTTTTTTGATTTTTTTTTTATTTTTTTTTTCAATTTTTTTTTTGAAATTTTTTTTTAAAATTTTTTTTTGAAATTTTTTTTTGTGAATTTTTTTTAAATTTTTTTTAAAATTTTTTTTTGAAATTTTTTTTTTGAAATTTTTTTTTTGATTTTTTTTTTCAATTTTTTTTTATAATTTTTTTTTTGAAAATTTTTTTTTTGAATTTTTTTTTTAATTTTTTTTGAAAAATTTTCTCTTTGAATTATTTTTTATGATTTTTTTTAAATTTTTTTCTTCGATTTTTTTTTGAAATTTTTTTTTTGATTTTTTAAAAAATTTTTTTTCAATTTTTTTTTGAAATTTTTTTTGTGAATTTTTTAAAAAAAATTTTTTTAAATTTTTTTTTCGAATTTTTTTTTGAAATTTTTTTTTTCCGATTTTTTTAAAAAAATTTTTTATTTTTTTTAATTTTTTTTTTGAAATTTATTTTTCAATTTTTTTTTGAATTTTTTTGGTAATTTTTTTAAAATTTTTTTTTTCAATTTTTTTTTGAATTTTTTTTTTTCAATTTTTTTTGGAAAATTTTCTCTTTGAATTATTTTTTTTGATTTTTTTTAAATTTTTTTTTTCAATTTTTTTTTGAATTTTTTTTGAAAAATTTTCTCTTTGAATTATTTTTTTTGATTTTTTTTAAATTTTTTTTTTGAAAATTTTTTTTTTGAATTTTTTTTTTGAATTTATTTTGAAAAATTTTCTCTTTGAATTATTTTTTTTGATTTTTTTAAATTTTTTTTTTGATTTTTTTTTCAATTTTTTTTTGAATTTTTTTAAAATTTTTTTTTGATTTTTTTTAAATTTTTTTTTCAATTTTTTTTTGAAATTTTTTTTTTCGATTTTTTTTAAATTTTTTTTTGAATTTTTTTTTGAGTTTTTTTTTTGAAAATTTTTTAAAATTTTTTTATGAAATTTTTTTTTTGATTTTTTCAAAAAAAAATTTTAAATTTTTTTTTGAAATTTTTTTCTGTGAATTTTTTTTAAATTGTTTTTTTTAATTTTTTTTTCAATTTTTTTTTGATATATTTTCAATTTTTTTAAAATTTTTTTTTTCAATTTTTTTTTTGAAAATTTTTTTTGAAAAATTTTCTCTTTGAATTATTTTTTTTGATTTTTTTAAAATTTTTTTTTGAAATTTTTTTTTTGATTTTTTTTAAATTATTTTTTAAATTTTTTTTCAATTTTTTTTTGAAAAATTTTTTTTTGATTTTTTTTTTAAATTTTTTAAATTTTTTTTTGTGAATTTTTTTAAAATTTTTTTTTAAATTTTTTTTTTCAATTTTTTTTTTGAAATTTTTTTTTTGATTCTTTTTTTAAATTTTTTTAAATTTTTTTTTCAATTTTTTTTTTTAATTTTTTTTTGATTTTTTTTTGAAATTTTTTTTTTTGAAAATTTTTTTTAAAATTTTTTTTTTGAAATTTTTTTTTGAAAAATTTCCTTTTTGAAATTTTTTTTTCCGATTTTTTTTTAATTTTTTTTTTTTTTAATTTCTTTTTTGAAATTTTTTTTTCAATTTATTTTTAAATTTTTTTTGTAATTTTTTTAAAAATTTTTTTGTAATTTTTTTCGAAATTTTTTTTGAAATATTTTTTATTTTTTTTCAATTTTTTTTTTGAATTTTTTTTTGTATTTTTTTTAAAATATTTTTTTGTAATTTTTACGAAATTTTTTTGAAATATTTATTAGTTTTTTTTTGAAAATTTTTTATTTGAAATTTTTTTTGAAAAACTTTCTCTTTGAATTATTTTTTGGATTTTTTTAAAAATTTTTTTTAAATTTTTTTTTGAAATTTTTTATTTTGATTTTTTTAAAAAAATTTTTAAATTTTTTTTTCAATTTTTTCTTGAAAAATTTTTTTTTCAATTTTTTTAAAATTTTTTTATGAAATTTTTTTTTGAATTTTTTTAAAAATTTTTTTTGAATTTTTTTTTTCAATTTTTTTTTTTGAAATTTTTTTTTAAAATTTTTGTATGAATTTTTTTTTTATTTTTTCAAAATTTTTTTTAAATTTTTTTTTGAAATTTTTTTTGTGAATTTTTTAAAAATTTTTTTTTCAATTTTTTTTTTGAAATTTTTTTTTTGATTTTATTTCAATTTTTTTTAAATTTTTTTTAAATTTTTTTTTTCAATTTTTTTTTGAATTATTTTTTTTATTTTTTTCAAATTTTTTTTGTATTTTTTTTTGAAAATTTTTTTTTTGAATTTTTTTTTGAATTTTTTTTGAAAAATTTTCTCTTTGAATTATTTTTTTTTGATTTTTTTTAAATTTTTTTTTCAATTTTTTTTTTAAAATTTTTTTTTTTGATTTTTTTTTCAATTTTTTTTAAATTTTTTTTTTCAATTTTTTTTTTGAAAATTTTTTTTTGATTTTTTTTAAAATTTTTTTTGATTTTTTTTTAAAAAATTTTAAATTTTTTTTTGAAATTTTTTTTGTGAATTTTTTTTTTATTTTTTTTTTTGATTTTTTTTTTTTATTTTTTTTTCAATTTTTTTTTTGAAATTTTTTTTTTAAATTTTTTTTTGAAATTTTTTTTTGTGATTTTTTTTTTCAATTTTTTTTTATAATTTTTTTTTTGAAAATTTTTTTTTTGAATTTTTTTTTTAAATTTTTTTTTGAAAAATTTTCTCTTTGAATTATTTTTTATGATTTTTTTAAAAATTTTTTTTCGATTTTTTTTTTAATTTTTTTTTTGATTTTTAAAAATTTTTTTTTTCAATTTTTTTTAAAATTTTTTTTGTGAATTAAAAAAAAAAAAATTTTTAATTTTTTTTTTTTTGAATTTTTTTTTTCCGATTTTTTTTTAATTTTTTTTTTTTTTAATTTTTTTTTGAAATTTTTTTTAAAATTTTTTTTTGATTTTTTTAAAATTTTTTTTTGAATTTTTTTTTTGTGAATTTTTTTTAAATTTTTTTTTTCAATTTTTTTTTTTGAAATTTTTTTTTGATTTTTTTTTCAATTTTTTTTTAAATTTTTTTTTATAATTTTTTTTTTGAAAATTTTTTTTTGAATTTTTTTTTTGAATTTTTTTCGAAAAATTTTCTCTTTGAATTATTTTTTTTGATTTTTTTTAATTTTTTTTTTCAATTTTTTTTTGAAATTTTTTTTTGATTTTTTTAAAATTTTTTTTTAAATTTTTTTTTGAAATTTTTTTTTGTGAATTTTTTTGAATTTTTTTTTTGATTTTTTCATCAATTTTTTTTTAAATTTTTTTTTTTAATTTTTTTTTTGAAAATTTTTTTTTTGAATATTTTTTTTTATTTTTTTTTGAAAAATTTTCTCTTTGAATTATTTTTTATGATTTTTTTTAAATTTTTTTTTTCGATTTTTTTTTGAATTTTTTTTTTGATTTTTTTTAAAAAAATTTTCCAATTTTTTTGAATTTTTTTTGTGAATTTAAAAAAAAAAATTTTTAAATTTTTTTCTTCAATTTTTTTTTGAATTTTTTTTTCCGATTTTTTTTAAATTTTTTTTTATTTTTTTTAATTTTTTTTTTGAAATTTTTTTTAAAATTTTTTTTGTAATTTTTTTAAAAATTTTTTTGTAATTTTTTTCGAAATTTTTTTTGAAATATTTTTTATTTTTTTTTTTATTTTTTTTTCAATTTTTTTTTGAATTTTTTTGTATTTTTTTTAAATTTTTTTTTGTAATTTTTTCGAAATTTTTTTGAAATATTTTTTAGTTTTTTTTGAAAATTTTTTATTTGAAATTTTTTTTGAAAAATTTTCTCTTTGAATTATTTTTTTTGATTTTTTTAAAAAAAATTTTTTAAATTTTTCTTTCAATTTTTTTTTTGAAAAATTTTTTTTTCAATTTTTTTTTAAATTTTTTTTTTTGATTTTTTAAATTTTTTTAAAAATTTTTTTATGAAATTTTTTTTTTGATTTTTTAAAATGTTTTTTCAAAATTTTTTTTGAATTTTTTTTTGTGAATTTTTTCAAAATTTTTTTTTTAAATTCTTTTTTTTTTTAATTTTTTTTTTGAATTTTTTTTTGAATTTTTTTTTTGAATTTTTTTTGAAAAATTTTCTCTTTGAATTATTTTTTTTGATTTTTTTAAAAATTTTTTTTCAATTTTTTTTGAATTTTTTTTTTTATTTTTTTAAAATTTTTTTTTAAATTTTTTTTTGAAAATTATTTTTTTGAATTTTTTTTTGAATTTTTTTTTGAAAAATTTTCTCTTTGAATTATTTTTTTTGATTTTTTTTAAATTTTTTTTTGAATTATTTTTTTTGATTTTTTTAAAAATTTTTTCTTATTTTTTTTTGAAAATTTTTTTTTTGAATTTTTTTTTGAATTTTTTTTGAAAAATTTTCTCTTTGAATTATTTTTTTTTGATTTTTTTTAATTTTTTTTTGAAATTTTTTTTTTTGATTTTTTTTTCAATTTTTTTTTAAATTTTTTTTTCAATTTTTTTTTGAAATTTTTTTTTTGATTTTTTTTAAAAATTTTTTTGATTTTTTTAAATTTTTTTAAAAATTTTTTATTGAAATTTTTTTTGTGAATTTTTTTTAAAATTTTTTTTTTGATTTTTTTTTTATTTTTTTTTTCAATTTTTTTTTTGAAATTTTTTTTTAAAATTTTTTTTTGAAATTTTTTTTTGTGAATTTTTTTTAAATTTTTTTTAAAATTTTTTTTTGAAATTTTTTTTTTGAAATTTTTTTTTTGATTTTTTTTTTTCAATTTTTTTTTATAATTTTTTTTTTGAAAATTTTTTTTTTGAATTTTTTTTTGAATTTTTTTTTTAATTTTTTTTGAAAAATTTTCTCTTTGAATTATTTTTTATGATTTTTTTTAAATTTTTTTTTTTCGATTTTTTTTTGAATTTTTTTTTTGATTTTTTTTCAATTTTTTTTAAATTTTTTTTTGTGAATTTAAAAAAAAAAATTTTTAAATTTTTTTTTTGAAATTTTTTTTTCCGATTTTTTTTTTTAATTTTTTTTGTAATTTTTTTAAAAATTTTTTTGTAATTTTTACGAAAATTTTTTGAAATATTTATTAGTTTTTTTTTGAAAATTTTTTATTTGAAATTTTTTTTGAAAAACTTTCTCTTTGAATTATTTTTTTTGATTTTTTTAAAAATTTTTTTAAAATTTTTTTTTGAAATTCTTTATTTTGATTTTTTTAAAAATTTTTTTCAATTTTTTCTTGAAAAATTTTTTTTTCAATTTTTTTTAAATTTTTTTTTTAATTTTTTTAAATTTTTTTTAAAATTTTTTTATGAAATTTTTTTTTTATTTTTTAAAATGTTTTTTCAAAATTTTTTTTTGAAATGTTTTTTGTGAATTTTTTTAAAAATTTTTTTTTAATTCTTTTTTTTAATTTTTTTTTTATTTTTTTTTTTAATTTTTTTTTCGATTTTTTTTTTGAATTTTTTTTGAATTTTTTTTTCAATTTTTTTTTTTGAATTTTTTTTTTAAAATTTTTTCATCAATTTTTTTTTTATTTTTTCAAAATTTTTTTTAAATTTTTTTTTGAAATTTTTTTTGTGAATTTTTTTAAATTTTTTTTTCAATTTTTTTTTTGAAATTTTTTTTTTGATTTTATTTCAATTTTTTTTTAATTTTTTTTTTTATTTTTTTTTCAATTTTTTTAAATTTTTTTTTTTGGAATTTATTTTTTTTTCAATTTTTTTAAAAATTTTTTTTAAATTTTTTTTTTGAAATTTTTTTTTTTGAAATTTGTTTTTTGAAATTTTTTTGGAAAATTTTCTCTTTGAATTATTTTTTTTGATTTTTTAAAATTTTTTTTTGAAATTTTTTTTTTGTTTTTTTTTTCAATTTTTTTTTCAATTTTTTTTTTGAAAATTTTTTTTTCAATTTTTTTTAAATTTTTTTTTTTATTTTTTTAAAAAAAAATTTTAAATTTTTTTTTGAAATTTTTATTGTGAATTTTTTTAAAAATTTTTTTTGAAAATTTTTTTTTGATTTTTTTTTTTATTTTTTTCTAAATTTTTTTTTTCGATTTTTTTTTTATTTTTTTTGAATTTTTTTTTGAAAATTTTTTTTATAAATTTTTTTTTGATTTTTTTTGTAATTTTTTTTTTTAATTTTTTTTTTAAATTTTTTTTCAATTTTTTTTTTGAAAATTTTTTTTTAAATTTTTTTTTTGAATTTTTTTTTGAAAATTTTTTTTTGAATTTTTTTTAAATTTTTTTTTGAATTTTTTTTTGAGTTTTTTTTTGAAAATTTTTTTATGAAATTTTTTTTTTGATTTTTTAAATTTTTTTTTTTAATTTTTTTTTGAAATTTTTTTTTGAAATTTTTTTTTTTGATTTTTTTTTCAATTTTTTTTTAAATTTTTTTTTCAATTTTTTTTTGAAATTTTTTTTTTGTTTTTTTTTAAATTTTTTTTTGATTTTTTTAAATTTTTTTTAAAATTTTTTTTTGAAATTTTTTTTGTGAATTTTTTTTAAAATTTTTTTTTTGATTTTTTTTTTATTTTTTTTTCAATTTTTTTTTTGAAATTTTTTTTAAAAATTTTTTTTTTCAATTTTTTTTGAAAAATTTTCTCTTTGAATTATTTTTTTTGATTTTTTTTAAATTTTTTTTTTTTGAAAATTTTTTTTTTGAATTTTTTTTTTGAATTTTTTTTGAAAAATTTTCTCTTTGAATTATTTTTTTTGATTTTTTTAAATTTTTTTTTCAATTTTTTTTTTGAAATTTTTTTTTTGATTTTTTTTTCTATTTTTTTTCGAAAAATTTTTTTTGAATTTTTTTTTGATTTTTTTAAAATTTTTTTTTCAATTTTTTTTTGAAATTTTTTTTTTCGATTTTTTTTTGAATTTTTTTTGAATTTTTTTTTGAAAATTTTTTTTATAAATTTTTTTTTGAATTTTTTCTGTAATTTTTTTAAAAATTTTTTTTTTAAATTTTTTTTCAATTTTTTTTTGAAAATTTTTTTTTGATTTTTTTTTTAAATTTTTTAAATTTTTTTTTGATTTTTTTTTGTGAATTTTTTTTAAATTTTTTTTTTTTAATTTTTTTTTTCAATTTTTTTTTTGAAATTTTTTTTTTGATTTT
>OX101813.2:27011704-27054204 GCA_944452925.2 Chrysolina oricalcia | reverse complement strand
AAATTTTTTTTTGAATTTTTTTTTTCGATTTTTTTTTTGAATTTTTTTAAAAATTTTTTTTGAATTTTTTTTTTCAATTTTTTTTTTGAAATTTTTTTTAAAATTTTTTTATGAATTTTTTTTTATTTTTTAAAATTTTTTTTTTAAATTTTTTTTTGAAATTTTTTTTTGTGATTTTTTTTTAAATTTTTTTTTCAATTTTTTTTTGAATTTTTTTTTTGATTTTTTTTTCAATTTTTTTTAAATTTTTTTTTAAAATTTTTTTTTCAATTTTTTTAAAATTTTTTTTTGAAATTTATTTTTTTGATTTTTTAAAATTTTTTTTTTCAATTTTTTTTTGAAATTTTTTTTGTGAATTTTTTTAAAAAAAATTTTTTAAATTTTTTTTTCGAATTTTTTTTTGAAATTTTTTTTTCCGATTTTTTTAAAAAAAAATTTTATTTTTTTTTATTTTTTTTTTGAAATTTATTTTTCAATTTTTTTTTGAATTTTTTTTGTAATTTTTTTAAAATTTTTTTTTTCAATTTTTTTTTAAATTTTTTTTTCAATTTTTTTTGGAAAATTTTCTCTTTGAATTATTTTTTTTGATTTTTTTTAAATTTTTTTTTTCAATTTTTTTTTGAATTTTTTTTTTCAATTTTTTTTGAAAAATTTTCTCTTTGAATTATTTTTTTTGATTTTTTTAAAATTTTTTTTTTTTGAAAATTTTTTTTTTGAATTTTTTTTTTGAATTTTTTTTGAAAAATTTTCTCTTTGAATTATTTTTTTTGATTTTTTTTAATTTTTTTTTCAATTTTTTTTTTGAAATTTTTTTTTTGATTTTTTTTTCTATTTTTTTTCGAAAAATTTTTTTTGAATTTTTTTTTGATTTTTTTAAAATTTTTTTTTCAATTTTTTTTTGAAATTTTTTTTTTCGATTTTTTTTTGAATTTTTTTTGAATTTTTTTTTGAAAATTTTTTTTATAAATTTTTTTTTGAATTTTTTCTGTAATTTTTTTTAAAATTTTTTTTAAAAATTTTTTTTCAATTTTTTTTTGAAAATTTTTTTTGAATTTTTTTTTTCAATTTTTTTTTGAAAATTTTTTTTCGAATTTTTTTTAAATTTTTTTTTGAATTTTTTTTTGAGTTTTTTTTGAAAATTTTTTTAAATTTTTTTATGAATTTTTTTTTGATTTTTTTAAAAAAAAATTTTAAATTTTTTTTTGAAATTTTTTTTTGTGAATTTTTTTTAAATTGTTTTTTTTAATTTTTTTTTTCAATTTTTTTTGATATATTTTCAATTTTTTTTAAATTTTTTTTTTTAATTTTTTTTTTGAAAATTTTTTTTGAAAAATTTTCTCTTTGAATTATTTTTTTTGATTTTTTTAAAAAAATTTTTTGAAATTTTTTTTTTGATTTTTTTAAAATTATTTTTTAAATTTTTTTTTCAATTTTTTTTTGAAAAAATTTTTTTTGATTTTTTTTTTAAATTTTTTAAATTTTTTTTTGATTTTTTTTTGTGAATTTTTTTTAAATTTTTTTTTTTTAATTTTTTTTTTCAATTTTTTTTTTTGAAATTTTTTTTTTGATTTTTTTTTTAAATTTTTTTAAATTTTTTTTTCAATTTTTTTTTTTGAAATTTTTTTTTGATTTTTTTTTGAAATTTTTTTTTTTGAAATTTTTTTTTTAAATTTTTTTTTTGAAATTTTTTTTTGAAAAATTTCCTTTTTGAAATTTTTTTTTCCGATTTTTTTTTAAATTTTTTTTTTCAATTTTTTTTTGAATTTTTTTTTTTTGAATTTTTTTTTTTTGAAAATTTTCTCTTTGAAACTTTTTTTTGATATTTTTAATTTTTTTTTGAAAAATTTTCTCTTTGAATTATTTTTTTTGATTTTTTTTTAAATTTTTTTTTCAATTTTTTTTTTCGATTTTTTTTTGAAATTTTTTTTTTGATTTTTTAAAAAATTTTTTTTCAATTTTTTTTTGAAATTTTTTTTGTGAATTTTTTTAAAAAAATTTTTTTAAATTTTTTTTTCGAATTTTTTTTTGAAATTTTTTTTTCCGATTTTTTTTAAATTTTTTTTTATTTTTTTTAAATTTTTTTTTTGAAATTTATTTTTCAATTTTTTTTTGAATTTTTTTGTAATTTTTTTAAAATTTTTTTTGTATTTTTTTTGGAAATTTTTTTTGAAATTTTTTTTTTAATTTTTTTTTTTGGAAAATTTTCTCTTTGAAACTTTTTTTAAATTTTTTTAAAAAAATTTTTTGTAATTTCTTTCTAAATTTTTTTTTGTAATTTTTTTTTCAATTTTTTTTTTGAAAATTTTTGTTTTGAATTTTTTTTTGAAATTTTTTTTTTCGAATTTTTTTTTTGATTTTTTTTCAATTTTTTTTTTAAATTTTTTTTTCAATTTTTTTTTTTGAATTTTTTTTTGAAATTTTTTTTGAAAAATTTTCTCTTTGAATTATTTTTTTTGATTTTGTTAAATTTTTCTTTTGATTTTTTATAAAATTATTTTTTTAATTTTTTTTTTGATTTTTTTAAAATTTTTTTTTTGATTTTTTTTTTATTTTTTTTTCAATTTTTTTTTTGAAAATTTTTTTTTTGATTTTTTTTTAAATTTTTTTTTGATTTTTTTAAAATTTTTTTTTGAAATTTTTTTTTGTGACTTTTTTTTTAATTTTTTTTTCAATTTTTTTTTTGAAATTTTTTATTTGATTTTTTTTTCAATTTTTTTTTAAATTTTTTTTTTATTTTTTTTTGAAAAATTTTTTTTCAATTTTTTTTAAATTTTTTTTTTGATTTTTTAAAATTTTTTTTTCAATTTTTTTTTTGAAATTTTTTTTTTGATTTTTTTTTCAATTTTTTTTTGAAAAATTTTTTTTGAATTTTTTTTTGATTTTTTTAAAAAATTTTTTTCAATTTTTTTTTGAAATTTTTTTTTTTCGATTTTTTTTTGAATTTTTTTTGAATTTTTTTTTTTAATTTTTTTTTATTTTTTTTTTGAAAATTTTTTTTTGAATTTTTTTTTTTGAATTTTTTTTGAAAAATTTTCTCTTTGAATTATTTTTTTTGATTTTTTTAAATTTTTTTTTCAATTTTTTTTTAAATTTTTTTTTTGATTTTTTTTTCAATTTTTATTAAATTTTTTTTTTGAAAAATTTTTTTTGAATTTTTTTTAAATTTTTTTTTTGATTTTTTTAAAAAATTTTTTTTGAAATTTTTTTCGAAATTTTTTTTTTCGATTTTTTTTGAATTTTTTTTGGATTTTTTTTTTTGAAAATTTTTTTTATAAATTTTTTTTTGAATTTTTTTTGTAATTTTTTTTTAAATTTTTTTTTAAATTTTTTTCAATTTTTTTTTGAAAAATTTTCTCTTTGAATTATTTTTTATGATTTTTTTTAAATTTTTTTTTCGATTTTTTTTTGAAATTTTTTTTTTGATTTTTTTAAAATTTTTTTTGTGAATTTAAAAAAAAAAAAAAAATTTAAATTTTTTTTTTCAATTTTTTTTTAATTTTTTTCCGATTTTTTGAAAAAAAATTTTTTATTTTTTTTAATTTTTTTTCGAAATTTTTTTTTTGAAAAATTTTTTTTTCAATTATTTTTTAAATTTTTTTTTTGATTTTTTAAAATTTTTTCATGAATTTTTTTTTTGATTTTTTAAAATGTTTTTTCAAAATTTTTTTTTGAAATTTTTTTTGTGAATTTTTTTAAATTTTTTTTAAAATTCTTTTTTTAAATTTTTTTTTGAATTTATTTTTTCGAATTTTTTTTTTTAACTTTTTTAAAAATTTTTTTTTGAATTTTTTTTTTCAATTTTTTTTTTTAATTTTTTTAAAAATTTTTTTATGAATTTTTTTTTTATTTTTTCAAAATTTTTTTTAAAATTTTTTTTTGAAATTTTTTTTTGTGAATTTTTTTTAAATTTTTTTTTTTAATTTTTTTTTTGAATTTTTTTTTTTTTTTGATTTTTTTTTCAATTTTTTTTTAATTTTTTTTAAAATTTTTTTTTTCATTTTTTTTTTAAATTTTTTTTTGAAATTTATTTTTTTTTCAATTTTTTTTTAAATTTTTTTTTTGAAAAATTTTTTTTTCAATTTTTTTTTAAATTTTTTTTTATTTTTTTTAAATTTTTTTTTTGAAATTTATTTTTCAATTTTTTTTTGAATTTTTTTGTAATTTTTTTAAAATTTTTTTTGTAATTTTTTTGGAAATTTTTTTTGAAATTTTTTTTTTAATTTTTTTTTTGGAAAATTTTCTCTTTGAAACTTTTTTTAAATTTTTTTAAAAAAATTTTTTGTAATTTCTTTCTAAATTTTTTTTTGTAATTTTTTTTTCAATTTTTTTTTTGAAAATTTTTGTTTTGAATTTTTTTTTGAAATTTTTTTTTTCGAATTTTTTTTTTGATTTTTTTTCAATTTTTTTTTTTAAATTTTTTTTTTAATTTTTTTTTTTGAATTTTTTTTTGGAATTTTTTTTGAAAAATTTTCTCTTTGAATTATTTTTTTTTGATTTTGTTAAATTTTTCTTTTGATTTTTTTTTAAATTATTTTTTTAATTTTTTTTTTGATTTTTTTAAAAATTTTTTTTTGATTTTTTTTTTTATTTTTTTTTCAATTTTTTTTTTGAAAATTTTTTTTTTGATTTTTTTTTAAATTTTTTTTTGATTTTTTTAAAATTTTTTTTTGAAATTTTTTTTTGTGAATTTTTTTTAAATTTTTTTTTCAATTTTTTTTTTGAAATTTTTTATTTGATTTTTTTTTCAATTTTTTTTTAAATTTTTTTTTTATTTTTTTTTGAAAAATTTTTTTTCAATTTTTTTTAAATTTTTTTTTTGATTTTTTAAAATTTTTTTTTCAATTTTTTTTTTGAAATTTTTTTTTTGATTTTTTTTTCAATTTTTTTTTGAAAAATTTTTTTTGAATTTTTTTTAAATTTTTTTTTTGATTTTTTTAAAATTTTTTTTTCAATTTTTTTTTGAAATTTTTTTTTTTCGATTTTTTTTTGAATTTTTTTTGAATTTTTTTTTTTAATTTTTTTTTATTTTTTTTTTGAAAATTTTTTTTTGAATTTTTTTTTTTGAATTTTTTTTGAAAAATTTTCTCTTTGAATTATTTTTTTTGATTTTTTTAAATTTTTTTTTCAATTTTTTTTTAAATTTTTTTTTTGATTTTTTTTTCAATTTTTATTAAATTTTTTTTTTGAAAATTTTTTTTTGAATTTTTTTTAAATTTTTTTTTTGATTTTTTTAAAAATTTTTTTTGAAATATTTTTCGAAATTTTTTTTTTCGATTTTTTTTGAATTTTTTTTGGATTTTTTTTTTTGAAAATTTTTTTTATAAATTTTTTTTTGAATTTTTTTTGTAATTTTTTTTTAAATTTTTTTTTAAATTTTTTTCAATTTTTTTTTGAAAAATTTTCTCTTTGAATTATTTTTTATGATTTTTTTTTAATTTTTTTTTCGATTTTTTTTTGAAATTTTTTTTTTGATTTTTTTAAAATTTTTTTTGTGAATTTAAAAAAAAAAAAAAATTTTAAATTTTTTTTTTCAATTTTTTTTTATTTTTTTTCCGATTTTTTGAAAAAAATTTTTTTATTTTTTTTAATTTTTTTTCGAAATTTTTTTTTTTAAAAATTTTTTTTTCAATAATTTTTTAAATTTTTTTTTTGATTTTTTAAAATTTTTTCATGAATTTTTTTTTTGATTTTTTAAAATGTTTTTTCAAAATTTTTTTTTGAAATTTTTTTTGTGAATTTTTTTAAATTTTTTTTAAAATTCTTTTTTTAAATTTTTTTTTGAATTTATTTTTTCGAATTTTTTTTTTAACTTTTTTAAAAATTTTTTTTTGAATTTTGTTTTTCAATTTTTTTTTTTAATTTTTTTAAAAATTTTTTTATGAATTTTTTTTTTATTTTTTCAAAATTTTTTTTAAAATTTTTTTTTGAAATTTTTTTTTGTGAATTTTTTTTAAATTTTTTTTTTTAATTTTTTTTTTGAATTTTTTTTTTTTTTTGATTTTTTTTTCAATTTTTTTTTAATTTTTTTTAAAATTTTTTTTTTCATTTTTTTTTTAAATTTTTTTTTGAAATTTATTTTTTTTTCAATTTTTTTTTAAATTTTTTTTTTGAAAAATTTTTTTTTCAATTTTTTTTTAAATTTTTTTTTTGATTTTTTAAAATTTTTTCATGAATTTTTTTTTTTGATTTTTTAAAATGTTTTTTCAAAATTTTTTTTTGAAATTTTTTTTGTGAATTTTTTTAAATTTTTTTTTAAAATTCTTTTTTTAAATTTTTTTTTGAATTTTTTTTTTTCGAATTTTTTTTTTAACTTTTTTAAAAATTTTTTTTTGAATTTTTTTTTTCAATTTTTTTTTTTGAAATTTTTTTAAAAATTTTCTTATGAATTTTTTTTTTATTTTTTCAAATTTTTTTTTTAAATTTTTTTTTGAAATTTTTTTTTGTGAATTTTTTTTAAATTTTTTTTTTAATTTTTTTTTTGAAATTTTTTTTTTTGATTTTTTTTTCAATTTTTTTTTAAATTTTTTTTAAAATTTTTTTTTTCATTTTTTTTTTAAATTTTTTTTTGAAATTTATTTTTTTTCAATTTTTTTTAAAAATTTTTTTTTGAAAATTTTTTTTTTGAATTTTTTTTTTGAATTCTTTTTGGAAAATTTTCTCTTTGAATTATTTTTTTTGATGTTTTTTAAATTTTTTTTTTCAATTTTTTTTTCAATTTTTTTTTTGAATTTTTTTTGAAAAATTTTCTTGTTGAATTATTTTTTTTGATTTTTTTTTAATTTTTTTTTTATTTTTTTTTTGAAAATTTTTTTTTTCAATTTTTTTTTGATATTTTTTCAATTTTTTTTTAAATTTTTTTTCAATTTTTTTTTGGAAAATTTTTTTTGAAAAATTTTCTTTTTGAATTATTTTTTTTGATTTTTTTAAATTTTTTTTTGAAATTTTTTTTTTGATTTTTTTTTAATTATTTTTTTAATTTTTCTTTAAATTTGTTTTTGAAAAATTTTTTTTGAATTTTTTTTTTTGATTTTTTTTTTCAATTTTTTTTAAATTTTTTTTTTTTTTTTTTTTAAATTTTTTTTTTGAATTTTTTTTGAAAAATTTTCTCTTTGAATTATTTTTATTGATTTTTTTTAAAATTTTTTTTTGAAATTTTTTTTTTGATTTTTTTTTGATTTTTTTTTGAATTTTTTTTTGAATTTTTTTTTCCGATTTTTTTTTATTTTTTTTAATTTTTTTTTGAAATTTTTTTTTCAATTTTTTTTTTGAAAAATTTTTTTTTCAATTTTTTTTAAATTTTTTTTTTGATTTTTTCAAATTTTTTTTCAAAATTTTTTTATGAAATTTTTTTTTTTGATTTTTTAAAATGTTTTTTCAAATTTTTTTTTTGAATTTTTTTTTTCGAATTTTTTTAAAAATTTTTTTTGAATTTTTTTTTTCAATTTTTTTTTTGAAATTTTTTTTAAAATTTTTTTATGAATTTTTTTTTTATTTTTTCAAATTTTTTTTTGAATTTTTTTTTTGATTTTTTAAAAAATTTTTTTTCGATTTTTTTTGAAATTTTTTTTGTGAATTTTTTAAAAAAAAATTTTTTAAATTTTTTTTTCGAATTTTTTTTTGAATTTTTTTTGTAATTTTTTTAAAATTTTTTTTTTCAATTTTTTTTTGAATTTTTTTTTTCAATTTTTTTTGGAAAATTTTCTCTTTGAATTATTTTTTTTGATTTTTTTTTAATTTTTTTTTTCAATTTTTTTTTGAATTTTTTTTTTCAATTTTTTTTGAAAAATTTTCTCTTTGAATTATTTTTTTTGATTTTTTTTAAATTTTTTTTTTGAAAATTTTTTTTTTGAATTTTTTTTTTGAATTTTTTTTGAAAAATTTTCTCTTTGAATTATTTTTTTTGATTTTTTTAAATTTTTTTTTCAATTTTTTTTTTGAAATTTTTTTTTTGATTTTTTTTTCAATTTTTTTTTGAAAATTTTTTTTTTTGATTTTTTTTTTTAAATTTTTTAAATTTTTTTTTGATTTTTTTTTTGTGAATTTTTTTAAAAATTTTTTTAAAAATTTTTTTTTTCAATTTTTTTTTTGAAATTTTTTGTTTGATTTTTTTAAAATTATTTTTTTAATTTTTTTTTCAATTTTTTTTTGAAAAATTTTTTTTTGATTTTTTTTTTTTAATTTTTTAAATTTTTTTTTGATTTTTTTTGTGAATTTTTTTTAAAATTTTTTTAAAAATTTTTTTTTTAATTTTTTTTTTGAAATTTTTTTTTTGATTTTTTTTTTTAATTTTTTTAAATTTTTTTTTCAATTTTTTTTTTTGAAATTTTTTTTTGATTTTTTTTTGAAATTTTTTTTTTGAAAATTTTTTTTAAAATTTTTTTTTTGAAATTTTTTTTTGAAAAATTTCCTTTTTGAAATTTTTTTTTCCGATTTTTTTTTTTAATTTTTTTTTTTGAATTTTTTTTTTTTTGAAAATTTTCTCTTTGAAACTTTTTTTTGATTTTTTAAAATTTTTTTTGAAAAATTTTCTCTTTTAATTATTTTTTTTGATTTTTTTTAAATTTTTTTTTCAATTTTTTTTTCGATTTTTTTTGAAATTTTTTTTTTGATTTTTTAAAAAATTTTTTTTCAATTTTTTTTTTCAATTTTTTTTGTGAATTTAAAAAAAAAAAAAATTTTTAAATTTTTTTTCGAATTTTTTTTTGTAATTTTTTTTTCCGATTTTTTTTAAATTTTTTTTTATTTTTTTTAAATTTTTTTTTTGAAATTTATTTTTCAATTTTTTTTTGAATTTTTTTTGTAATTTTTTTAAAATTTTTTTTGTAATTTTTTTGGAAATTTTTTTTGAATTTTTTTTTTAATTTTTTTTTTGGAAAATTTTCTCTTTGAAACTTTTTTTTGATTTTTTTTTTAAATTTTTTTGTAATTTCTTTCTAAATTTTTTTTGTAATTTTTTTTTCAATTTTTTTTTTGAAAATTTTTGTTTTGAATTTTTTTTTGAAATTTTTTTTTTCGAATTTTTTTTTGATTTTTTTTCAATTTTTTTTTTAATTTTTTTTGAAATTTTTTTTTTTGAAATTTTTTTTTTGAATTTTTTTTTGAAATTTTTTTTGAAAAATTTTCTCTTTGATTTTTTTTTGATTTTGTTAAATTTTTCTTTTGATTTTTTTAAAAATTATTTTTTTAATTTTTTTTTTGATTTTTTTAAAAATTTTTTTTTGATTTTTTTTTTATTTTTTTTTCAATTTTTTTTTGAAAATTTTTTTTTTGATTTTTTTTAAATTTTTTTTTTTGATTTTTTAAAAAAAATTTTTTGAAATTTTTTTTTGTAAATTTTTTTTAAATTTTTTTTTTCAATTTTTTTTTTAAATTTTTTATTTGATTTTTTTTTCAATTTTTTTTTTAATTTTTTTTAAATTTTTTTTTTGAAAATTTTTTTTTTGAAAAATTTTTTTTTTCAATTTTTTTTAAATTTTTTTTTTGATTTTTTAAATTTTTTTTAAAATTTTTTTATGAATTTTTTTTTTTTGATTTTTTAAAATTTTTTTTTGAATTTTTTTTTTCGATTTTTTTTTTGAATTTTTTTAAAAAATTTTTTTGAATTTTTTTTTTCAATTTTTTTTTTGAAATTTTTTTTAAAATTTTTTTATGAATTTTTTTTTATTTTTTCAAATTTTTTTTTAAAATTTTTTTTTGAAATTTTTTTTTGTGAATTTTTTTTAAATTTTTTTTTCAATTTTTTTTTGATTTTTTTTTTTTTGATTTTTTTTTCAATTTTTTTTAAATTTTTTTTTAAAATTTTTTTTTCAATTTTTTTTAAATTTTTTTTTGAAATTTATTTTTTTTTTCAATTTTTTTAAAAATTTTTTTTTAAATTTTTTTTTGAAATTTTTTTTTGAATTTCTTTTTTGATTTTTTTTTGGAAAATTTTCTCTTTGAATTATTTTTTTTGATTTTTTTAAAAATTTTTTTTTCAATTTTTTTTTAAATATTTTTTTTCAATTTTTTTTGAAAAATTTTCTCTTTGAATTATTTTTTTTGATTTTTTTAAAAAAATTTTTTTATTTTTTTTTTGAAAATTTTTTTTTTGAATTTTTTTTGAAAAATTTTCTCTTTGAAATAATTTTTTTGATTTTTTTAAATTTTTTTTTCAATTTTTTTTTTGAAATTTTTTTTTTGATTTTTTTTTCAATTTTTTTTTGAAAATTTTTTTTTGAATTTTTTTAAATTTTTTTTTGATTTTTTTAAATTTTTTTTTTCAATTTTTTTTCAATTTTTTTTTTTTCGATTTTTTTTTGAATTTTTTTTGAATTTTTTTTTTGAAAATTTTTTTTATAAATTTTTTTTTGAATTTTTTCTGTAATTTTTTTTAAAATTTTTTTTTAAAAATTTTTTTTCAATTTTTTTTTTGAAAATTTTTTTTGAATTTTTTTTTTCAATTTTTTTTTGAAAATTTTTTTTCAAATTTTTTTGAATTTTTTTTTTGAATTTTTTTTTGAGTTTTTTTTTGAAAATTTTTTAAAATTTTTTTATGAAATTTTTTTTTGTGAATTTTTTTTAAATTGTTTTTTTAAATTTTATTTTTAAATTTTTTTTGATATATTTTCAATTTTTTTTAAATTTTTTTTTTCAATTTTTTTTTTGAAAATTTTTTTTGAAAAATTTTCTCTTTGAATTATTTTTTTTGATTTTTTTTTAATTTTTTTTTGAAATTTTTTTTTTGATTTTTTTAAAATTATTTTTTTAATTTTTTTTTTCAATTTTTTTTTGAAAAATTTTTTTTTGATTTTTTTTTTAATTTTTTAAATTTTTTTTTGATTTTTTTTGTGAATTTTTTTAAAAAAATTTTTTAAAATTTTTTTTTTCAATTTTTATTTTGAATTTTTTTTTTGATTTTTTTTTTTAATTTTTTTAAATTTTTTTTTCAATTTTTTTTTTGAAATTTTTTTTTGATTTTTTTTTGAAATTTTTTTTTAAAATTTTTTTTTTGAAATTTTTTTTTGAAAAATTTCCTTTTTGAAATTTTTTTTCCGATTTTTTTTTAAATTTTTTTTTTCAATTTTTTTTTAAATTTTTTTCTTGAATTTTTTTCTTTGAAAATTTTCTCTTTGAAACTTTTTTTTGATTTTTTAAAATTTTTTTTGAAAAATTTTCTCTTTGAATTATTTTTTTTGATTTTTTTTAAATTTTTTTTTCAATTTTTTTTTTTCGATTTTTTTTTGAAATTTTTTTTTTGATTTTTTGAAAAAATTTTTTTCAATTTTTTTTTGAAATTTTTTTTGTGAATTTTTTAAAAAAAATGTTTTTAAATTTTTTTTTCGAATTTTTTTTTGAAATTTTTTTTTCCGATTTTTAAAAATTTTTTTTTTTTTTTTTAAATTTTTTTTTTGAAATTCATTTTTCAATTTTTTTTTGAATTTTTTTTGTAATTTTTTTAAAATTTTTTTTTTCAATTTTTTTTTGAATTTTTTTTTCAATTTTTTTTGTAAAATTTTCTCTTTGAATTATTTTTTTTGATTTTTTTAAATTTTTTTTTGAAATTTTTTTTCCGATTTTTTTAATATTTTTTTTTATTTTTTTTAAATTTTTTTTTTGAAATTTATTTTTCAATTTTTTTTTGAATTTTTTTAGTAATTTTTTTAAAAATTTTTTTTCAATTTTTTTTTGAATTTTTTTTTCAATTTTTTTTGGAAAATTTTCTCTTTGAATTATTTTTTTTGATTTTTTTTAAATTTTTTTTTTCATTTTTTTTTGAATTTTTTTTTGAATTTTTTTTGAAAAATTTTCTCTTTGAATTATTTTTTTTGATTTTTTTAAATTTTTTTTTCAATTTTTTTTTTAAATTTTTTTTTGATTTTTTTTTCAATTTTTATTAAATTTTTTTTTTGAAAATTTTTTTTTGAATTTTTTTTTGAATTTTTTTTTCAATTTTTTTTTGAATTTTTTTCCGATTTTTTTAAAAAAAAATTTTTATTTTTTTTAATTTTTTTTCGAAATTTTTTTTTTGAAAAATTTTTTTTTAAATTTTTTTTTAAATTTTTTTTTTGATTTTTTCATGAATTTTTTTTTTGATTTTTTAAAATGTTTTTTCAAAATTTTTTTTTGAAATTTTTTTTGTGAATTTTTTAAAATTTTTTTTTTAAATTCTTTTTTTAAATTTTTTTTTGATTTTTTTTTTTCGAATTTTTTTTTTAACTTTTTTAAAAATTTTTTTTTGAATTTTTTTTTTCAATTTTTTTTTTGAAATTTTTTTAAAAAATTTTTTATGAATTTTTTTTTTATTTTTTCAAATTTTTTTTTTAAATTTTTTTTTGAAATTTTTTTTTGTGAATTTTTTTTAAATTTTTTTTTTAATTTATTTTTTGAAATTTTTTTTTTTTGATTTTTTTTTCAATTTTTTTTTAATTTTTTTTAAAATTTTTTTTTTCATTTTTTTTTTAAATTTTTTTTTGAAATTTATTTTTTTTCAATTTTTTTTTTAATTTTTTTTTTGAAATTTTTTTTTTGAATTCTTTTTGGAAAATTTTCTCTTTGAATTATTTTTTTTGATTTTTTTAAATTTTTTTTTCAATTTTTTTTTTAAATTTTTTTTTTGATTTTTTTTTCAATTTTTATTAAATTTTTTTTTTGAAAATTTTTTTTTGAATTTTTTTTTGAATTTTTTTTTTCAATTTTTTTTTGAATTTTTTTCCGATTTTTTAAAAAAAATTTTTTTATTTTTTTTAATTTTTTTTCGAAATTTTTTTTTTGAAAAATTTTTTTTTCAATTTTTTTTTAAATTTTTTTTTTGATTTTTTTAAATTTTTTCATGAATTTTTTTTTTGATTTTTTAAAATGTTTTTTCAAAATTTTTTTTTGAAATTTTTTTTGTGAATTTTTTTAATTTTTTTTTTAAATTCTTTTTTTAAATTTTTTTTTGAATTTTTTTTTTCGAATTTTTTTTTTAACTTTTTTAAAAATTTTTTTTTGAATTTTTTTTTCAATTTTTTTTTTGAAATTTTTTTAAAAATTTTTTTATGAATTTTTTTTTTATTTTTTCAAAATTTTTTTTTAAATTTTTTTTTGAAATTTTTTTTTGTGAATTTTTTTTAAATTTTTTTTTTAATTTATTTTTTGAAATTTTTTTTTTTTGATTTTTTTTTCAATTTGTTTTTAATTTTTTTTAAAATTTTTTTTTTCATTTTTTTTTTAAATTTTTTTTTGAAATTTATTTTTTTTTCAATTTTTTTTTAATTTTTTTTTTGAAATTTTTTTTTTGAATTTTTTTTTTGAATTCTTTTTGGAAAATTTTCTCTTTGAATTATTTTTTTTGATGTTTTTTAAATTTTTTTTTTCAATTTTTTTTTCAATTTTTTTTTTGAATTTTTTTTGAATAATTTTCTTGTTGAATTATTTTTTTTGATTTTTTTTTAATTTTTTTTTTTTTTTGAAAATTTTTTTTTTCAATTTTTTTTTGATATTTTTTCAATTTTTTTTAAAATTTTTTTTCAATTTTTTTTTGGAAAATTTTTTTTGAAAAATTTTCTCTTTGAATTATTTTTTTTGATTTTTTTTAAATTTTTTTTTGAAATTTTTTTTTTGATTTTTTTTTTAATTATTTTTTTAATTTTTCTTTAAATTTTTTTTTGAAAAATTTTTTTTGAAATTTTTTTTTTGATTTTTTTTTTCAATTTTTTTTAAATTTTTTTTTTTTTTTGAAAATTTTTTTTTTGAATTTTTTTTGAAAAATTTTCTCTTTGAATTATTTTTATTGATTTTTTTTTAAATTTTTTTTTGAAATTTTTTTTTTGATTATTTTTTTATTTTTTTTCAATTTTTTTTTGAAAATTTTTTTTTGAATTTTTTTTAAAATTTTTTTTTGATTTTTTTTGAAAATTTTTTTTTTGAATTTTTTTTTGAATTTTCTTTGAAAAATTTTCTCTTTGAATTATTTTTTTTTGATTTTTTTTAATTTTTTTTTTTTTCAATTTTTTTTTGAAATATATTTTTTGATTTTTTTAAATTTTTTTTTTCAATTTTTTTTGAATTTTTTTTTTGTGAATTTTTTTGATTTTTTTTTTGATTTTTTTATCAATTTTTTTTAAATTTTTTTTTATAATTTTTTTTTTGAAATTTTTTTTTTGAATTTTTTTTAAAATTTTTTTTGAAAAATTTTCTCTTTGAATTATTTTTTATGATTTTTTTAAAAATTTTTTTTCGATTTTTTTTTGAAATTTTTTTTTTGATTTTTTTTAAAATTTTTTTTCAATTTTTTTTGAATTTTTTTTTGTGAATTTAAAAAAAAAAAAATTTTTAAATTTTTTTTTTCAATTTTTTTTTGAAATTTTTTTTTCCGATTTTTTTAAATTTTTTTTAATTTTTTTTTTGAAATTTTTTTTTCAATTTTTTTTTTGAAAAATTTTTTTTTCAATTTTTTTTAAATTTTTTTTTTGATTTTTTTAAATTTTTTTTCAAAATTTTTTTTTTTGATTTTTTAAAATGTTTTTTCAAATTTTTTTTTTGAATTTTTTTTTTCGAATTTTTTTAAAAATTTTTTTTGAATTTTTTTTTTTAATTTTTTTTTTGAAATTTTTTTTAAAATTTTTTTATGAATTTTTTTTTTATTTTTTCAAATTCTTTTTTGAAATTTTTTTTTTGATTTTTTAAAAATTTTTTTTTTCAATTTTTTTTTGAAATTTTTTTTGTGAATTTTTTTAAAAAAAATTTTTTAAATTTTTTTTTCGAATTTTTTTTTGAAATTTTTTTTTCCGATTTTTTTAAAAAAAATTTTTATTTTTTTTTTATTTTTTTTTTGAAATTTATTTTTCAATTTTTTTTTGAATTTTTTTTGTAATTTTTTTAAAATTTTTTTTTTCAATTTTTTTTTGAATTTTTTTTTCAATTTTTTTTGAAAATTTTCTCTTTGAATTATTTTTTTTGATTTTTTTTTAATTTTTTTTTTCAATTTTTTTTTGAATTTTTTTTTTCAATTTTTTATGAAAAATTTTCTCTTTGAATTATTTTTTTTGATTTTTTTTAAATTTTTTTTTTGAAAATTTTTTTTTTGAATTTTTTTTTTGAATTTTTTTTGAAAAATTTTCTATTTGAATTATTTTTTTTGATTTTTTTAAATTTTTTTTTCAATTTTTTTTTTGAAATTTTTTTTTTGATTTTTTTTTCAATTTTTTTTTGAAAATTTTTTTTTTTGATTTTTTTTTTAAAATTTTTTAAATTTTTTTTTGATTTTTTTTTGTGAATTTTTTTAAAAATTTTTTTAAAAATTTTTTTTTTCAATTTTTTTTTTGAAATTTTTTGTTTGATTTTTTTAAAATTATTTTTTTAATTTTTTTTTCAATTTTTTTTTGAAAAATTTTTTTTTTGATTTTTTTTTTTAATTTTTTAAATTTTTTTTTGATTTTTTTTGTGAATTTTTTTTTAAATTTTTTTAAAAATTTTTTTTTTCGATTTTTTTTTTGAAATTTTTTTTTTGATTTTTTTTTTAAATTTTTTTAAATTTTTTTTTCAATTTTTTTTTTTGAAATTTTTTTTTGATTTTTTTTTTAAATTTTTTTTTTGAAAATTTTTTTTAAAATTTTTTTTTGAAAAATTTCCTTTTTGAAATTTTTTTTTCCGATTTTTTTTAAAATTTTTTTTTCAATTTTTTTTTTTGAATTTTTTTTTGAAATTTTTTTTGAAAAATTTTCTCTTTGAATTATTTTTTTTTGATTTTGTTAAATTTTTCTTTTGATTTTTTTTTAAATTATTTTTTTAATTTTTTTTTTGATTTTTTTAAAATTTTTTTTTTGATTTTTTTTTTATTTTTTTTTCAATTTTTTTTTTGAAAATTTTTTTTTTGATTTTTTTTTAAATTTTTTTTTGATTTTTTTAAATTTTTTTTTTGAAATTTTTTTTTGTGAATTTTTTTTTTATTTTTTTTTCAATTTTTTTTTTGAAATTTTTTATTTGATTTTTTTTTCAATTTTTTTTTAAATTTTTTTTTTATTTTTTTTTGAAAAATTTTTTTTCAATTTTTTTTAAATTTTTTTTTGATTTTTTAAAATTTTTTTTTCAATTTTTTTTTTGAAATTTTTTTTTTGATTTTTTTTTCAATTTTTTTTTGAAAAATTTTTTTTGAATTTTTTTTAAATTTTTTTTTTGATTTTTTTAAAATTTTTTTTTCAATTTTTTTTTGAAATTTTTTTTTTTCGATTTTTTTTTGAATTTTTTTTGAATTTTTTTTTTTAATTTTTTTTTATTTTTTTTTTGAAAATTTTTTTTTGAATTTTTTTTTTGAATTTTTTTTGAAAAATTTTCTCTTTGAATTATTTTTTTTGATTTTTTTAAATTTTTTTTTCAATTTTTTTTTAAATTTTTTTTTTGATTTTTTTTTCAATTTTTATTAAATTTTTTTTTTGAAAATTTTTTTTTGAATTTTTTTTAAATTTTTTTTTTGATTTTTTTAAAAAATTTTTTTGAAATTTTTTTCGAATTTTTTTTTTTCGATTTTTTTTGAATTTTTTTTGGATTTTTTTTTTGAAAATTTTAAATTTTTTTTTTCAATTTTTTTTTAATTTTTTTCCGATTTTTTGAAAAAAAAATTTTTATTTTTTTTAATTTTTTTTCGAAATTTTTTTTTTGAAAAATTTTTTTTTCAATTATTTTTTAAATTTTTTTTTTGATTTTTTAAAATTTTTTCATGAATTTTTTTTTTGATTTTTTAAAATGTTTTTTCAAAATTTTTTTTTGAAATTTTTTTTGTGAATTTTTTTAAATTTTTTTTAAAATTCTTTTTTTAAATTTTTTTTTGAATTTTTTTTTTCGAATTTTTTTTTTAACTTTTTTAAAAATTTTTTTTTGAATTTTTTTTTTCAATTTTTTTTTTTAATTTTTTTAAAAATTTTTTTATGAATTTTTTTTTTATTTTTTCAAAATTTTTTTTAAAATTTTTTTTTGAAATTTTTTTTTGTGAATTTTTTTTAAATTTTTTTTTTTAATTTTTTTTTTGAATTTTTTTTTTTTTTTGATTTTTTTTTCAATTTTTTTTTAATTTTTTTTAAAATTTTTTTTTTCATTTTTTTTTTAATTTTTTTTTGAAATTTATTTTTTTTTCAATTTTTTTTTAAATTTTTTTTTTGAAAAATTTTTTTTTCAATTTTTTTTTAAATTTTTTTTTTGATTTTTTAAAATTTTTTCATGAATTTTTTTTTTTGATTTTTTAAAATGTTTTTTCAAAATTTTTTTTTGAAATTTTTTTTGTGAATTTTTTTAAATTTTTTTTTTAAATTCTTTTTTTAAATTTTTTTTTGAATTTTTTTTTTTCGAATTTTTTTTTTAACTTTTTTAAAAATTTTTTTTTGAATTTTTTTTTTCAATTTTTTTTTTTGAAATTTTTTTAAAAATTTTCTTATGAATTTTTTTTTTATTTTTTCAAATTTTTTTTTAAAATTTTTTTTTGAAATTTTTTTTTGTGAATTTTTTTTAAATTTTTTTTTTAATTTTTTTTTTGAAATTTTTTTTTTTGATTTTTTTTTCAATTTTTTTTTTAATTTTTTTTAAAATTTTTTTTTTCATTTTTTTTTAAAATTTTTTTTTGAAATTTATTTTTTTTCAATTTTTTTTTAAATTTTTTTTTTGAAAATTTTTTTTTTGAATTTTTTTTTTGAATTCTTTTTGGAAAATTTTCTCTTTGAATTATTTTTTTTGATGTTTTTTAAATTTTTTTTTTCAATTTTTTTTTCAATTTTTTTTTTGAATTTTTTTTGAAAAATTTTCTTGTTGAATAATTTTTTTTGATTTTTTTTAAATTTTTTTTTTATTTTTTTTTTGAAAATTTTTTTTTTCAATTTTTTTTTGATATTTTTTCAATTTTTTTTAAAATTTTTTTTCAATTTTTTTTTGGAAAATTTTTTTTGAAAAATTTTCTCTTTGAATTATTTTTTTTGATTTTTTTAAATTTTTTTTTGAAATTTTTTTTTTGATTTTTTTTTAATTATTTTTTTAATTTTTCTTTAAATTTTTTTTTGAAAAATTTTTTTTGAATTTTTTTTTTTGATTTTTTTTTTCAATTTTTTTTAAATTTTTTTTTTTTTTTTTAAAAAATTTTTTTTTGAATATTTTTTGAAAAATTTTCTCTTTGAATTATTTTTATTGATTTTTTTTTAAATTTTTTTTTGAAATTTTTTTTTTGATTTTTTTTTATTTTTTTTTCAATTTTTTTTTGAATTTTTTTTTAATTTTTTTAATTTTTTTTTTGAAATTTTTTTTTCAATTTTTTTTTTGAAAAATTTTTTTTTCAATTTTTTTTAAATTTTTTTTTTGATTTTTTCAAATTTTTTTTCAAAATTTTTTTATGAAATTTTTTTTTTGATTTTTTAAAATGTTTTTTCAAATTTTTTTTTTGAATTTTTTTTTTCGAATTTTTATAAAAATTTTTTTTGAATTTTTTTTTTCAATTTTTTTTTTGAAATTTTTTTTAAAATTTTTTTATGAATTTTTTTTTTATTTTTTCAAATTTTTTTTTGAATTTTTTTTTTTGATTTTTTAAAAAAATTTTTTTCGATTTTTTTTTGAAATTTTTTTTGTGAATTTTTTAAAAAAAATTTTTTTTAATTTTTTTTTCGAATTTTTTTTTGAATTTTTTTTGTAATTTTTTTAAAATTTTTTTTTTCAATTTTTTTTTGAATTTTTTTTTTTCAATTTTTTTTGGAAAATTTTCTCTTTGAATTATTTTTTTTGATTTTTTTTTAATTTTTTTTTTCAATTTTTTTTTGAATTTTTTTTTTCAATTTTTTTTGAAAAATTTTCTCTTTGAATTATTTTTTTTGATTTTTTTTAAATTTTTTTTTTGAAAATTTTTTTTTTGAATTTTTTTTTTGAATTTTTTTTGAAAAATTTTCTCTTTGAATTATTTTTTTTGATTTTTTTAAATTTTTTTTTCAATTTTTTTTTTGAAATTTTTTTTTTGATTTTTTTTTCAATTTTTTTTTGAAAATTTTTTTTTTGATTTTTTTTTTAAATTTTTTTAATTTTTTTTTGATTTTTTTTTTGTGAATTTTTTTTAAAATTTTTTTAAAAATTTTTTTTTTCAATTTTTTTTTTGAAATTTTTTTTTTCATTTTTTTTTTAAATTTTTTTTTGAAATTTATTTTTTTTTCAATTTTTTTTTTATTTTTTTTTCAATTTTTTTTTAATTTTTTTTTTTTGATTTTTTTTTCAATTTGTTTTTAATTTTTTTTAAAATTTTTTTTTTCATTTTTTTTTTAAATTTTTTTTTGAAATTTATTTTTTTTTCAATTTTTTTTTAATTTTTTTTTTGAAATTTTTTTTTTGAATTTTTTTTTTGAATTCTTTTTGGAAAATTTTCTCTTTGAATTATTTTTTTTGAAAAATTTTTTTTTGATTTTTTTTTTAAAATTTTTTAAATTTTTTTTTGATTTTTTTTGTGAATTTTTTTTTAAATTTTTTTAAAATTTTTTTTTTTTATTTTTTTTTTGAAATTTTTTTTTTGATTTTTTTTTTTAATTTTTTTAAATTTTTTTTTCAATTTTTTTTTTTGAAATTTTTTTTTGATTTTTTTTTGAAATTTTTTTTTTGAAAATTTTTTTAAAATTTTTTTTTTGAAATTTTTTTTTGAAAAATTTCCTTTTTGAAATTTTTTTTTCCGGTTTTTTTTTTAATTTTTTTTTTTGAATTTTTTTTTTTTTGAAAATTTTCTCTTTGAAACTTTTTTTTGATTTTTTAAAATTTTTTTTGAAAAATTTTCTCTTTGAATTATTTTTTTTGATTTTTTTTAAATTTTTTTTTCAATTTTTTTTTCGATTTTTTTTTGAAATTTTTTTTTTGATTTTTTAAAAAATTTTTTTTCAATTTTTTTTTTCAATTTTTTTTGTGAATTTTTAAAAAAAAAAATTTTTAAATTTTTTTTCGAATTTTTTTTTGAAATTTTTTTTTCCGATTTTTTTTAAATTTTTTTTTATTTTTTTTAAATTTTTTTTTTGAAATTTATTTTTCAATTTTTTTTTGAATTTTTTTTTTAACTTTTTTAAAAATTTTTTTTTGAATTTTTTTTTCAATTTTTTTTTTGAAATTTTTTTAAAAATTTTTTTATGAATTTTTTTTTTATTTTTTCAAAATTTTTTTTGAAATTTTTTTTTGTGAATTTTTTTTAAATTTTTTTTTTAATTTATTTTTTGAAATTTTTTTTTTTTGATTTTTTTTTCAATTTGTTTTTAATTTTTTTTAAAATTTTTTTTTTCATTTTTTTTTTAAATTTTTTTTTGAAATTTATTTTTTTTTCAATTTTTTTTTAATTTTTTTTTTGAAATTTTTTTTTTGAATTTTTTTTTTGAATTCTTTTTGGAAAATTTTCTCTTTGAATTATTTTTTTTGATGTTTTTTAAATTTTTTTTTTCAATTTTTTTTTCAATTTTTTTTTGAATTTTTTTTGAATAATTTTCTTGTTGAATTATTTTTTTTGATTTTTTTTTAATTTTTTTTTTTTTTTTTGAAAATTTTTTTTTTCAATTTTTTTTTGATATTTTTTCAATTTTTTTTTAAATTTTTTTTCAATTTTTTTTTGGAAAATTTTTTTTGAAAAATTTTCTCTTTGAATTATTTTTTTTTATTTTTTTTAAATTTTTTTTTGAAATTTTTTTTTTGATTTTTTTTTTAATTATTTTTTTAATTTTTCTTTAAATTTTTTTTTGAAAAATTTTTTTTGAAATTTTTTTTTTGATTTTTTTTTTCAATTTTTTTTAAATTTTTTTTTTTTTTTGAAAATTTTTTTTTTGAATTTTTTTTGAAAAATTTTCTCTTTGAATTATTTTTATTGATTTTTTTTTAAATTTTTTTTTGAAATTTTTTTTTTGATTATTTTTTTATTTTTTTTCAATTTTTTTTTGAAAATTTTTTTTTGAATTTTTTTTAAAATTTTTTTTTGATTTTTTTTGAAAATTTTTTTTTTGAATTTTTTTTTGAATTTTCTTTGAAAAATTTTCTCTTTGAATTATTTTTTTTTGATTTTTTTTAATTTTTTTTTTTCAATTTTTTTTTGAAATATATTTTTTGATTTTTTTAAATTTTTTTTTCAATTTTTTTTGAAATTTTTTTTTGTGAATTTTTTTGATTTTTTTTTGATTTTTTTATCAATTTTTTTTAAATTTTTTTTTATAATTTTTTTTTTGAAATTTTTTTTTTGAATTTTTTTTAAAATTTTTTTTGAAAAATTTTCTCTTTGAATTATTTTTTATGATTTTTTTAAAAAATTTTTTTCGATTTTTTTTTGAAATTTTTTTTTTGATTTTTTTTAAAATTTTTTTTCAATTTTTTTTGAATTTTTTTTTGTGAATTTAAAAAAAAAAAAATTTTTAAATTTTTTTTTTCAATTTTTTTTTGAAATTTTTTTTTCCGATTTTTTTAAATTTTTTTTAATTTTTTTTTTGAAATTTTTTTTTCAATTTTTTTTTTGAAAAATTTTTTTTTCAATTTTTTTTTAATTTTTTTTTTGATTTTTTTAAATTTTTTTTCAAAATTTTTTTATGAAATTTTTTTTTTTGATTTTTTAAAATGTTTTTTCAAATTTTTTTTTTGAATTTTTTTTTTCGAATTTTTTTATGAATTTTTTTTTTATTTTTTCAATTTTTTTTTTGAAATTTTTTTTAAAATTTTTTTATGAATTTTTTTTTTATTTTTTCAAATTTTTTTTTGAAATTTTTTTTTTGATTTTTTAAAAATTTTTTTTTCAATTTTTTTTTGAAATTTTTTTTGTGAATTTTTTTAAAAAAATTTTTTTAAATTTTTTTTTCGAATTTTTTTTGAAATTTTTTTTTCCGATTTTTTTAAAAAAAATTTTTATTTTTTTTTTATTTTTTTTTTGAAATTTATTTTTCAATTTTTTTTTGAATTTTTTTTGTAATTTTTTTAAAATTTTTTTTTTCAATTTTTTTTTGAATTTTTTTTTCAATTTTTTTTGGAAAATTTTCTCTTTGAATTATTTTTTTTGATTTTTTTTAAATTTTTTTTTTCAATTTTTTTTTGAATTTTTTTTTTCAATTTTTTTTGAAAAATTTTCTCTTTGAATTATTTTTTTTGATTTTTTTTTAATTTTTTTTTTGAAAATTTTTTTTTTGAATTTTTTTTTTGAATTTTTTTTGAAAAATTTTCTATTTGAATTATTTTTTTTGATTTTTTTAAATTTTTTTTTCAATTTTTTTTTTGAAATTTTTTTTTTGATTTTTTTTCAATTTTTTTTTGAAAATTTTTTTTTTGATTTTTTTTTTAAATTTTTTAAATTTTTTTTTGATTTTTTTTTGTGAATTTTTTTAAAAATTTTTTTAAAAATTTTTTTTTTCAATTTTTTTTTTGAAATTTTTTGTTTGATTTTTTTAAAATTATTTTTTTAATTTTTTTTTCAATTTTTTTTTGAAAAATTTTTTTTTTGATTTTTTTTTTAAATTTTTTAAATTTTTTTTTGATTTTTTTTGTGAATTTTTTTTTAAATTTTTTTAAAAATTTTTTTTTTCAATTTTTTTTTTGAAATTTTTTTTTTGATTTTTTTTTTAAATTTTTTTAAATTTTTTTTTCAATTTTTTTTTTTGAAATTTTTTTTTGATTTTTTTTTGAAATTTTTTTTTTTGAAAATTTTTTTTAAAATTTTTTTTTGAAAAATTTCCTTTTTGAAATTTTTTTTTCCGATTTTTTTTTAAATTTTTTTTTTCAATTTTTTTTTTAATTTTTTTTTTTGAATTTTTTTTTTTTCGAAAATTTTCTCTTTGAAACTTTTTTTTGATTTTTTTAAATTTTTTTTGAAAAATTTTCTCTTTGAATTATTTTTTTTGATTTTTTTTTAATTTTTTTTTCAATTTTTTTTTTCGATTTTTTTTTGAAATTTTTTTTTTGATTTTTTAAAAAATTTTTTTTCAATTTTTTTTTGAAATTTTTTTTGTGAATTTTTAAAAAAAAAATTTTTTAAATTTTTTTTCGAATTTTTTTTTGAAATTTTTTTTTCCGATTTTTTTTAAATTTTTTTTTTATTTTTTTTTAATTTTTTTTTTGAAATTTATTTTTCAATTTTTTTTTGAATTTTTTTTGTAATTTTTTTAAAAATTTTTTTGTAATTTTTTTGGAAATTTTTTTTGAATTTTTTTTTTTAATTTTTTTTTTGGAAAATTTTCTCTTTGAAACTTTTTTTTGATTTTTTTTTTAAATTTTTTTGTAATTTCTTTCTAAATTTTTTTTGTAATTTTTTTTTCAATTTTTTTTTTGAAAATTTTTGTTTTGAATTTTTTTTTGAAATTTTTTTTTTCGAATTTTTTTTTTGATTTTTTTTCAATTTTTTTTTTTAATTTTTTTTGAAATTTTTTTTTTTGAAATTTTTTTTTTGAATTTTTTTTTGAAATTTTTTTTGAAAAATTTTCTCTTTGAATTATTTTTTTTTGATTTTGTTAAATTTTTCTTTTGATTTTTTTTTAAATTATTTTTTTAATTTTTTTTTTGATTTTTTTAAAATTTTTTTTTTGATTTTTTTTTGATTTTTTTTTTATTTTTTTTTCAATTTTTTTTTTGAAAATTTTTTTTTTGATTTTTTTTTAAATTTTTTTTTGATTTTTTGAAAAATTTTTTTTGAAATTTTTTTTTGTGAATTTTTTTTAAATTTTTTTTTTCAATTTTTTTTTTTAAATTTTTTATTTGATTTTTTTTTCAATTTTTTTTTAAATTTTTTTTTTATTTTTTTTTTGAAAATTTTTTTTTTGAAAATTTGTTTTTTCAATTTTTTTTAAATTTTTTTTTTGATTTTTTTAAATTTTTTTAAAAATTTTTTAATGAATTTTTTTTTTTGATTTTTTAAAATGTTTTTTCAAAATTTTTTTTTGAATTTTTTTTTGATTTTTTTTTGTGAATTTTTTTAAAAATTTTTTTTGAATTTTTTTTTTCAATTTTTTTTTTGAAATTTTTTTTAAAATTTTTTTATGAATTTTTTTTTTATTTTTTCAAATTTTTTTTTTAAATTTTTTTTCGAATTTTTTTTTTGTGATTTTTTTTTAAATTTTTTTTTCAATTTTTTTTTTAATTTTTTTTTTTGATTTTTTTTTCAATTTTTTTTAAATTTTTTTTTTTAATTTTTTTTTCAATTTTTTTAAAATTTTTTTTTGAAATTTATTTTTTTGATTTTTTAAAATTTTTTTTTTCAATTTTTTTTTGAAATTTTTTTTGTGAATTTTTTAAAAAAAAATTTTTTAAATTTTTTTTTCGAATTTTTTTTTGAAATTTTTTTTTCCGATTTTTTTAAAAAAAATTTTTATTTTTTTTTTATTTTTTTTTTGAAATTTATTTTTCAATTTTTTTTTGAATTTTTTTTGTAATTTTTTTAAAATTTTTTTTTTCAATTTTTTTTTGAATTTTTTTTTCAATTTTTTTTGGAAAATTTTCTCTTTGAATTATTTTTTTTGATTTTTTTTAAATTTTTTTTTTCAATTTTTTTTTGAATTTTTTTTTTCAATTTTTTTTGAAAAATTTTCTCTTTGAATTATTTTTTTTGATTTTTTTTAAATTTTTTTTTTTGAAAATTTTTTTTTTGAATTTTTTTTTTGAATTTTTTTTGAAAAATTTTCTCTTTGAATTATTTTTTTTGATTTTTTTTAATTTTTTTTTCAACTTTTTTTTTGAAATTTTTTTTTTGATTTTTTTTTCTATTTTTTTTCGAAAAATTTTTTTTGAATTTTTTTTTGATTTTTTTAAAATTTTTTTTCAATTTTTTTTTGAAATTTTTTTTTTCGATTTTTTTTTGAATTTTTTTTGAATTTTTTTTTGAAATTTTTTTTTATAATTTTTTTTTTGAATTTTTTCTGTAATTTTTTTTAAAATTTTTTTTTTAAATTTTTTTTCAATTTTTTTTTGAAAATTTTTTTTGAATTTTTTTTTCAATTTTTTTTCGAATTTTTTTTAAATTTTTTTTTGAATTTTTTTTTGAGTTTTTTTTGAAAATTTTTTAAAATTTTTTTATGAATTTTTTTTTTGATTTTTTTAAAAAAAATTTTAAAATTTTTTTTTGAAATTTTTTTTTGTGAATTTTTTTTAAATTGTTTTTTTTAATTTTTTTTTTCAATTTTTTTTTGATATATTTTCAATTTTTTTTAAATTTTTTTTTTCAATTTTTTTTTTGAAAATTTTTTTTGAAAAATTTTCTCTTTGAATTATTTTTTTTGATTTTTTTAAAAAAATTTTTTGAAATTTTTTTTTTGATTTTTTTTAAATTATTTTTTTAATTTTTTTTTCAATTTTTTTTTGAAAAATTTTTTTTTGATTTTTTTTTTAAATTTTTCAAATTTTTTTTTGATTTTTTTTTGTGAATTTTTTTTAAATTTTTTTTTTTAAATTTTTTTTTTCAATTTTTTTTTTTGAAATTTTTTTTTTGATTTTTTTTTTAAATTTTTTTAAATTTTTTTTTCAATTTTTTTTTTTGAAATTTTTTTTTGATTTTTTTTTGAAATTTTTTTTTTTGAAAATTTTTTATTAAATTTTTTTTTTTTAATTTTTTTTTGAAAAATTTCCTTTTTGAAATTTTTTTTTCCGATTTTTTTTTAAATTTTTTTTTTCAATTTTTTTTTGAATTTTTTTTTTTGAATTTTTTTTTTTTGAAAATTTTCTCTTTGAAACTTTTTTTTGATATTTTTAAATTTTTTTTGAAAAATTTCCTTTTTGAAATTTTTTTTTCCGATTTTTTTTTAAATTTTTTTTTTCAATTTTTTTTTTAATTTTTTTTTTGAATTTTTTTTTTTTCGAAAATTTTCTCTTTGAAACTTTTTTTTGATTTTTTTAAATTTTTTTTGAAAAATTTTCTCTTTGAATTATTTTTTTTGATTTTTTTTTCAATTTTTTTTAAATTTTTTTTTAAAATTTTTTTTTCAATTTTTTTTAAATTTTTTTTTGAAATTTATTTTTTTGATTTTTTAAAATTTTTTTTTTCAATTTTTTTTTGAAATTTTTTTTGTGAATTTTTAAAAAAAAAAATTTTTAAATTTTTTTTTCGAATTTTTTTTTGAAATTTTTTTTTCCGATTTTTTTAAAAAAATTTTTTATTTTTTTTTTATTATTTTTTTGAAATTTATTTTTCAATTTTTTTTTGAATTTTTTTTGTAATTTTTTTAAAATTTTTTTTTTCAATTTTTTTTTGAATTTTTTTTTCAATTTTTTTTGGAAAATTTTCTCTTTGAATTATTTTTTTTGATTTTTTTTAAATTTTTTTTTTCGATTTTTTTTTGAATTTTTTTTGAATTTTTTTTTGAAAATTTTTTTTATAAATTTTTTTTTGAATTTTTTCTGTAATTTTTTTTAAAATTTTTTTTTTAAATTTTTTTTCAATTTTTTTTTGAAAATTTTTTTTGAATTTTTTTTTCAATTTTTTTTTGAAAATTTTTTTTCGAATTTTTTTTAAATTTTTTTTTGAATTTTTTTTTGAGTTTTTTTTGAAAATTTTTTAAAATTTTTTTATGAATTTTTTTTTTGATTTTTTTAAAAAAAAATTTTAAATTTTGTTTTGAAATTTTTTTTTTGTGAATTTTTTTTAAATTGTTTTTTTTTTTTTTTTTCAATTTTTTTTTGATATATTTTCAATTTTTTTTAAATTTTTTTTTTCAATTTTTTTTTTGAAAATTTTTTTTGAAAAATTTTCTCTTTGAATTATTTTTTTTGATTTTTTAAAAAAAATTTTTTGAAATTTTTTTTTTGATTTTTTTTAAATTATTTTTTTAATTTTTTTTTCAATTTTTTTTTGAAAATTTTTTTTTTGATTTTTTTTTTAAATTTTTTAAATTTTTTTTTGATTTTTTTTTGTGAATTTTTTTTAAATTTTTTTTTTTAAATTTTTTTTTTCAATTTTTTTTTTTGAAATTTTTTTTTTGATTTTTTTTTTAAATTTTTTTTTCAATTTTTTTTTTTGAAATTTTTTTTTGATTTTTTTTTGAAATTTTTTTTTTTGAAAATTTTTTTTTAAATTTTTTTTTTGAAATTTTTTTTTGAAAAATTTCCTTTTTGAAATTTTTTTTTCCGATTTTTTTTTAAATTTTTTTTTCAATTTTTTTTTGAATTTTTTTTTTGAATTTTTTTTTTTTGAAAATTTTCTCTTTGAAACTTTTTTTTTGATATTTTTAAATTTTTTTTGAAAAATTTCCTTTTTGAAATTTTTTTTCCCGATTTTTTTTTAAATTTTTTTTTTCAATTTTTTTTTTAATTTTTTTTTTTGAATTTTTTTTTTTCGAAAATTTTCTCTTTGAAACTTTTTTTTGATTTTTTTAAATTTTTTTTGAAAAATTTTCTCTTTGAATTATTTTTTTTGATTTTTTTAAAATTTTTTTTTCAATTTTTTTTTTCGATTTTTTTTTGAAATTTTTTTTTTGATTTTTTAAAAAAATTTTTTTCAATTTTTTTTTGAAATTTTTTTTGTGAATTTTTAAAAAAAAATTTTTTTCAATTTTTTTTCGAATTTTTTTTTTAATTTTTTTTTTCCGATTTTTTTAAAAAATTTTTTTATTTTTTTTAATTTTTTTTTTGAAATTTATTTTTCAATTTTTTTTTGAATTTTTTTTGTAATTTTTTTAAAAATTTTTTTGTAATTTTTTTGGAAATTTTTTTTGAATTTTTTTTTTTAATTTTTTTTTTGGAAAATTTTCTCTTTGAAACTTTTTTTTGATTTTTTTTAAAATTTTTTTTGTAATTTCTTTCTAAATTTTTTTTGTAATTTTTTTTTCAATTTTTTTTTTGAAAATTTTTGTATTGAATTTTTTTTTGAAATTTTTTTTTTCGAATTTTTTTTTTGATTTTTTTTCAATTTTTTTTTTTAATTTTTTTTGAAATTTTTTTTTTTGAAATTTTTTTTTTGAATTTTTTTTTGAAATTTTTTTTGAAAAATTTTCTCTTTGAATTATTTTTTTTTGATTTTGTTAAATTTTTTTTTTGATTTTTTTTTTATTTTTTTTTCAATTTTTTTTTTGAAAATTTTTTTTTTGATTTTTTTTAAAATTTTTTTTTGATTTTTTGAAAAATTTTTTTTGAAATTTTTTTTTGTGAATTTTTTTTAAATTTTTTTTTTCAATTTTTTTTTTTAAATTTTTTATTTGATTTTTTTTTCAATTTTTTTTTAAATTTTTTTTTTATTTTTTTTTTGAAAATTTTTTTTTTGAAAATTTTTTTTTTCAATTTTTTTAAAATTTTTTTTTGATTTTTTTAAATTTTTTTTAAAATTTTTTTATGAATTTTTTTTTTTGATTTTTTAAAATGTTTTTTCAAAATTTTTTTTTGAATTTTTTTTTTCGATTTTTTTTTTGAATTTTTTTTGAATTTTTTTTTTCAATTTTTTTTTTGAAATTTTTTTTAAAATTTTTTTATGAATTTTTTTTTATTTTTTCAAATTTTTTTTTAAATTTTTTTTTGAATTTTTTTTTTGTGATTTTTTTTTAAATTTTTTTTTCAATTTTTTTTTGAATTTTTTTTTTTTGATTTTTTTTTCAATTTTTTTTAAATTTTTTTTTAAAATTTTTTTTTCAATTTTTTTTAAATTTTTTTTTGAAATTTATTTTTTTGATTTTTTAAAATTTTTTTTTTCAATTTTTTTTTTAAATTTTTTTTGTGAATTTTTTTAAAAAAATTTTTTAAATTTTTTTTTCGAATTTTTTTTTGAAATTTTTTTTTCCGATTTTTTTAAAAAAAATTTTTATTTTTTTTTTATTTTTTTTTTTGAAATTTATTTTTCAATTTTTTTTTGAATTTTTTTTGTAATTTTTTTAAATTTTTTTTTTTCAATTTTTTTTTGAATTTTTTTTTCAATTTTTTTTGGAAAATTTTCTCTTTGAATTATTTTTTTTGATTTTTTTTAAATTTTTTTTTTCAATTTTTTTTTGAATTTTTTTTTTCAATTTTTTTTGAAAAATTTTCTCTTTGAATTATTTTTTTTGATTTTTTTTAAATTTTTTTTTTTGAAAATTTTTTTTTTGAATTTTTTTTTTGAATTTTTTTTGAAAAATTTTCTCTTTGAATTATTTTTTTTGATTTTTTTTGATTTTTTTTAATTTTTTTTTCAATTTTTTTTTTGAAATTTTTTTTTTGATTTTTTTTTCTATTTTTTTTCGAAAAATTTTTTTTGAATTTTTTTTTGATTTTTTTTTCAATTTTTTTTTGAAATTTTTTTTTTCGATTTTTTTTTGAATTTTTTTTGAATTTTTTTTTGAAAATTTTTTTTATAAATTTTTTTTTGAATTTTTTCTGTAATTTTTTTTAAAATTTTTTTTTAAAATTTTTTTTCAATTTTTTTTTGAAAATTTTTTTTAAATTTTTTTTTTCAATTTTTTTTTGAAAATTTTTTTTCGAATTTTTTTTAAATTTTTTTTTGAATTTTTTTTTGAGTTTTTTTTGAAAATTTTTTAAAATTTTTTTATGAATTTTTTTTTTGATTTTTTTAAAAAAAATTTTTAAATTTTTTTTGAAATTTTTTTTTGTGAATTTTTTTTAAATTGTTTTTTTTAATTTTTTTTTTCAATTTTTTTTTGATATATTTTCAATTTTTTTTAAATTTTTTTTTTCAATTTTTTTTTTGAAAATTTTTTTTGAAAAATTTTCTCTTTGAATTATTTTTTTTGATTTTTTTAAAAAAAATTTTTGAAATTTTTTTTTTGATTTTTTTTAAATTATTTTTTTAATTTTTTTTTCAATTTTTTTTTGAAAAATTTTTTTTTGATTTTTTTTTTAAATTTTTTAAATTTTTTTTTGATTTTTTTTTGTGAATTTTTTTTAAATTTTTTTTTTTTAAATTTTTTTTTTCAATTTTTTTTTTTGAAATTTTTTTTTTGATTTTTTTTTAAATTTTTTTAAATTTTTTTTCAATTTTTTTTTTTGAAATTTTTTTTTGATTTTTTTTTGAAATTTTTTTTTTTGAAAATTTTTTTTTAAATTTTTTTTTTGAAATTTTTTTTTGAAAAATTTCCTTTTTGAAATTTTTTTTTCCGATTTTTTTTTAAATTTTTTTTTTCAATTTTTTTTTGAATTTTTTTTTTTGAATTTTTTTTTTGAAAATTTTCTCTTTGAAACTTTTTTTTGATATTTTTAAATTTTTTTTGAAAAATTTTCTCTTTGAATTATTTTTTTTGATTTTTTTTTAAATTTTTTTTTCAATTTTTTTTTTCGATTTTTTTTTGAAATTTTTTTTTTGATTTTTTAAAAAATTTTTTTTCAATTTTTTTTTGAAATTTTTTTTGTGCATTTTTTTAAAAAAAAATTTTTAAATTTTTTTTTTGAATTTTTTTTTGAAAATTTTTTTTCCGATTTTTTTTAAATTTTTTTTTATTTTTTTTAAATTTTTTTTTTGAAATTTATTTTTCAATTTTTTTTTCAATTTTTTTTTTAATTTTTTTCCGATTTTTTGAAAAAAAATTTTTTATTTTTTTTAATTTTTTTTCGAAATTTTTTTTTTGAAAAATTTTTTTTTCAATTTTTTTTTAAATTTTTTTTTGAATTTTTTTTGTAATTTTTTTAAAATTTTTTTTTTCAATTTTTTTTTGAATTTTTTTTTCAATTTTTTTTGGAAAATTTTCTCTTTGAATTATTTTTTTTGATTTTTTTAAAATTTTTTTTTTCGATTTTTTTTTGAATTTTTTTTGAATTTTTTTTTGAAAATTTTTTTTATAAATTTTTTTTTGAATTTTTTCTGTAATTTTTTTTAAAATTTTTTTTTAAAATTTTTTTTCAATTTTTTTTTGAAAATTTTTTTTGAATTTTTTTTTTCAATTTTTTTTTGAAAATTTTTTTTCGAATTTTTTTTAAATTTTTTTTTGAATTTTTTTTTGAGTTTTTTTTGAAAATTTTTTAAAATTTTTTTATGAATTTTTTTTTTTATTTTTTTAAAAAAAATTTTTAAATTTTTTTTTGAAATTTTTTTTTGTGAATTTTTTTTAAATTGTTTTTTTTTTTTTTTTTTCAATTTTTTTTTGATATATTTTCAATTTTTTTTAAATTTTTTTTTTCAATTTTTTTTTTGAAAATTTTTTTTGAAAAATTTTCTCTTTGAATTATTTTTTTTGATTTTTTAAAAAAAATTTTTTGAAATTTTTTTTTTGATTTTTTTTAAATTATTTTTTTAATTTTTTTTTCAATTTTTTTTTGAAAAATTTTTTTTTGATTTTTTTTTAAAATTTTTTAAATTTTTTTTTGATTTTTTTTTGTGAATTTTTTTTAAATTTTTTTTTTTAAATTTTTTTTTTCAATTTTTTTTTTTGAAATTTTTTTTTTGATTTTTTTTTTAAATTTTTTTAAATTTTTTTTTCAATTTTTTTTTTTGAATTTTTTTTTTGATTTTTTTTTGAAATTTTTTTTTTTGAAAATTTTTTTTTAAATTTTTTTTTTGAAATTTTTTTTTGAAAAATTTCCTTTTTGAAATTTTTTTTTCCGATTTTTTTTTAAATTTTTTTTTTCAATTTTTTTTTGAATTTTTTTTTTTGAATTTTTTTTTTTTGAAAATTTTCTCTTTGAAACTTTTTTTTGATATTTTTAAATTTTTTTTGAAAAATTTCCTTTTTGAAATTTTTTTTTCCGATTTTTTTTTAAATTTTTTTTTTCAATTTTTTTTTTAATTTTTTTTTTTGAATTTTTTTTTTTCGAAAATTTTCTCTTTGAAACTTTTTTTTGATTTTTTTAAATTTTTTTTGAAAAATTTTCTCTTTGAATTATTTTTTTTGATTTTTTTAAAATTTTTTTTTCAATTTTTTTTTTCGATTTTTTTTTGAAATTTTTTTTTTGATTTTTTAAAAAATTTTTTTTCAATTTTTTTTTGAAATTTTTTTTGTGAATTTTTAAAAAAAAAAATTTTTCAATTTTTTTTCGAATTTTTTTTTGAAATTTTTTTTTCCGATTTTTTTAAAAAATTTTTTTATTTTTTTTAATTTTTTTTTTGAAATTTATTTTTCAATTTTTTTTTGAATTTTTTTTGTAATTTTTTTAAAAATTTTTTTGTAATTTTTTTGGAAATTTTTTTTGAATTTTTTTTTTTAATTTTTTTTTTGGAAAATTTTCTCTTTGAAACTTTTTTTTGATTTTTTTTAAAAATTTTTTTGTAATTTCTTTCTAAATTTTTTTTGTAATTTTTTTTTCAATTTTTTTTTTGAAAATTTTTGTTTTGAATTTTTTTTTGAAATTTTTTTTTTCGAATTTTTTTTTTGATTTTTTTTCAATTTTTTTTTTTAATTTTTTTTGAAATTTTTTTTTTTGAAATTTTTTTTTTGAATTTTTTTTTGAAATTTTTTTTGAAAAATTTTCTCTTTGAATTATTTTTTTTTGATTTTGTTAAATTTTTTTTTTGATTTTTTTTTTATTTTTTTTTCAATTTTTTTTTTGAAAATTTTTTTTTTTGATTTTTTTTTAAATTTTTTTTTGATTTTTTGAAAAATTTTTTTTTGAAATTTTTTTTTGTGAATTTTTTTTAAATTTTTTTTTTCAATTTTTTTTTTTAAATTTTTTATTTGATTTTTTTTTCAATTTTTTTTTAAATTTTTTTTTTATTTTTTTTTTGAAAATTTTTTTTTTGAAATTTTTTTTTTTCAATTTTTTTTAAATTTTTTTTTGATTTTTTAAAATTTTTTTTAAAATTTTTTTATGAATTTTTTTTTTGATTTTTTAAAATGTTTTTTCAAAATTTTTTTTTGAATTTTTTTTTTCGATTTTTTTTTTGAATTTTTTTTGAATTTTTTTTTTCAATTTTTTTTTTGAAATTTTTTTTAAAATTTTTTTATGAATTTTTTTTTATTTTTTCAAATTTTTTTTTTAAATTTTTTTTTGAATTTTTTTTTTGTGATTTTTTTTTAAATTTTTTTTTCAATTTTTTTTTGAATTTTTTTTTTTGATTTTTTTTTCAATTTTTTTTAAATTTTTTTTTAAAATTTTTTTTTCAATTTTTTTTAAATTTTTTTTTGAAATTTATTTTTTTGATTTTTTAAAATTTTTTTTTTCAATTTTTTTTTTAAATTTTTTTTGTGAATTTTTTTAAAAAAATTTTTTAAATTTTTTTTTCGAATTTTTTTTTGAAATTTTTTTTTCCGATTTTTTTAAAAAAAATTTTTATTTTTTTTTTATTTTTTTTTTATTTTTTTTTTGAAATTTATTTTTCAATTTTTTTTTGAATTTTTTTTGTAATTTTTTTAAAATTTTTTTTTTCAATTTTTTTTTGAATTTTTTTTTCAATTTTTTTTGGAAAATTTTCTCTTTGAATTATTTTTTTTGATTTTTTTTAAATTTTTTTTTTCAATTTTTTTTTGAATTTTTTTTTTCAATTTTTTTTGAAAAATTTTCTCTTTGAATTATTTTTTTTGATTTTTTTTAAATTTTTTTTTTTGAAAATTTTTTTTTTGAATTTTTTTTTTGAATTTTTTTTGAAAAATTTTCTCTTTGAATTATTTTTTTTGATTTTTTTTGATTTTTTTTAATTTTTTTTTCAATTTTTTTTTGAAATTTTTTTTTTGATTTTTTTTTCTATTTTTTTTCGAAAAATTTTTTTTGAATTTTTTTTTGATTTTTTTTAAATTTTTTTTCAATTTTTTTTTGAAAATTTTTTTTTAATTTTTTTTTTCAATTTTTTTTTGAAAATTTTTTTTCGAATTTTTTTTAAATTTTTTTTTGAATTTTTTTTTGAGTTTTTTTTGAAAATTTTTTAAAATTTTTTTATGAATTTTTTTTTTGATTTTTTTAAAAAAAATTTTTAAATTTTTTTTGAAATTTTTTTTTGTGAATTTTTTTTAAATTGTTTTTTTTAATTTTTTTTTTCAATTTTTTTTGATATATTTTCAATTTTTTTTAAATTTTTTTTTCAATTTTTTTTTTGAAAATTTTTTTTGAAAAATTTTCTCTTTGAATTATTTTTTTTGATTTTTTTAAAAAAAATTTTTGAAATTTTTTTTTTGATTTTTTTTAAATTATTTTTTTAATTTTTTTTTCAATTTTTTTTTGAAAAATTTTTTTTTGATTTTTTTTTTAAATTTTTTAAATTTTTTTTTGATTTTTTTTTGTGAATTTTTTTTAAATTTTTTTTTTTTAAATTTTTTTTTTCAATTTTTTTTTTTGAAATTTTTTTTTTGATTTTTTTTTTTAATTTTTTTAAATTTTTTTTCAATTTTTTTTTTTGAAATTTTTTTTTGATTTTTTTTTGAAATTTTTTTTTTTGAAAATTTTTTTTTAAATTTTTTTTTTGAAATTTTTTTTTGAAAAATTTTCCTTTTTGAAATTTTTTTTTCCGATTTTTTTTTAAATTTTTTTTTTCAATTTTTTTTTGAATTTTTTTTTTTGAATTTTTTTTTTGAAAATTTTCTCTTTGAAACTTTTTTTTGATATTTTTAAATTTTTTTTGAAAAATTTTCTCTTTGAATTATTTTTTTTGATTTTTTTTTAAATTTTTTTTTCAATTTTTTTTTTCGATTTTTTTTTGAAATTTTTTTAAATTTTTTTTTCAATTTTTTTTTTCGATTTTTTTTTGAAATTTTTTTTTTGATTTTTTAAAAAATTTTTTTTCAATTTTTTTTTGAAATTTTTTTTGTGCATTTTTAAAAAAAAAAATTTTTAAATTTTTTTTTCGAATTTTTTTTTGAAAATTTTTTTTCCGATTTTTTTTAAATTTTTTTTTATTTTTTTTAAATTTTTTTTTTGAAATTTATTTTTCAATTTTTTTTTTCAATTTTTTTTTAAATTTTTTTCCGATTTTTTGAAAAAAAATTTTTTATTTTTTTTAATTTTTTTTCGAAATTTTTTTTTTGAAAAATTTTTTTTTCAATTTTTTTTTAAATTTTTTTTTTGATTTTTTTAAATTTTTTCATGAATTTTTTTTTGATTTTTTAAAATGTTTTTTCAAAATTTTTTTTTGAAATTTTTTTTGTGAATTTTTTTAAATTTTTATTAAAATTCTTTTTTTAAATTTTTTTTTGAATTTTTTTTTTCGAATTTTTTTTTTAACTTTTTTAAAAATTTTTTTTTGAATTTTTTTTTTCAATTTTTTTTTTGAAATTTTTTTAAAAATTTTTTTATGAATTTTTTTTTTATTTTTTCAAAATTTTTTTTAAAATTTTTTTTTGAAATTTTTTTTTGTGAATTTTTTTTAAATTTTTTTTTTAATTTTTTTTTTGAAATTTTTTTTTTTTTGATTTTTTTTTTCAATTTTTTTTTAATTTTTTTTAAAATTTTTTTTTTAATTTTTTTTTTAAATTTTTTTTTGAAATTAATTTTTTTTTCAATTTATTTTTAAATTTTTTTTTTGAAAAATTTTTTTTTCAATTTTTTTTTAAATTTTTTTTTTGATTTTTTAAAATTTTTTCATGAATTTTTTTTTTGATTTTTTAAAATGTTTTTTCAAAATTTTTTTTTGAAATTTTTTTTGTGAATTTTTTTAAATTTTTTTTTAAAATTCTTTTTTTAAATTTTTTTTTGAATTTTTTTTTTTCGAATTTTTTTTTTAACTTTTTTAAAAATTTTTTTTTGAATTTTTTTTTTCAATTTTTTTTTTTGAAATTTTTTTAAAAATTTTCTTATGAATTTTTTTTTTATTTTTTCAAATTTTTTTTTAAAATTTTTTTTTGAAATTTTTTTTTGTGAATTTTTTTTAAATTTTTTTTTTAATTTTTTCTTTGAAATTTTTTTTTTTGATTTTTTTTTCAATTTTTTTTTAATTTTTTTTAAAGTTTTTTTTTTCATTTTTTTTTTAAATTTTTTTTTGAAATTTATTTTTTTTCAATTTTTTTTTTGAAAGTTTTTTTTTTGAAAATTTTTTTTTTGAATTTTTTTTTTGAATTCTTTTTGGAAAATTTTCTCTTTGAATTATTTTTTTTGATGTTTTTTAAATTTTTTTTTTCAATTTTTTTTTCAATTTTTTTTTTGAATTTTTTTTGAAAAATTTTCTTGTTGAATTATTTTTTTTGATTTTTTTTTAATTTTTTTTTTATTTTTTTTTTGAAAATTTTTTTTTTTCAATTTTTTTTTGATATTTTTTCAATTTTTTTTTAAATTTTTTTTCAATTTTTTTTTGGAAAATTTTTTTTGAAAAATTTTCTCTTTGAATTATTTTTTTTTGATTTTTTTAAATTTTTTTTTGAAATTTTTTTTTTGATTTTTTTTTTAATTATTTTTTTAATTTTTCTTTAAATTTTTTTTTGAAAAATTTTTTTTGAAATTTTTTTTTTGATTTTTTTTTTCAATTTTTTTTAAATTTTTTTTTTTTTTTTGAAAATTTTTTTTTTGAATTTTTTTTGAAAAATCTTCTCTTTGAATTATTTTTATTGATTTTTTTTTTAATTTTTTTTTGAAATTTTTTTTTTGATTTTTTTTTTATTTTTTTTTCAATTTTTTTTTGAAATTTTTTTTTCCGATTTTTTTTTATTTTTTTTAATTTTTTTTTTGAAATTTTTTTTTCAATTATTTTTTTGAAAAATTTTTTTTTCAATTTTTTTTAAATTTTTTTTTTGATTTTTTCAAATTTTTTTTCAAAATTTTTTTATGAAATTTTTTTTTTTGATTTTTTAAAATGTTTTTTCAAATTTTTTTTTTGAATTTTTTTTTTCGAATTTTTTTAAAAATTTTTTTTGAATTTTTTTTTTCAATTTTTTTTTTGAAATTTTTTTTAAAATTTTTTTATGAATTTTTTTTTTATTTTTTCAAATTTTTTTTTGAATTTTTTTTTTTGATTTTTTAAAAAAATTTTTTTCAATTTTTTTTTTAATTTTTTTTGTGAATTTTTTAAAAAAAATTTTTTTAAATTTTTTTTTCGAATTTTTTTTTGAAATTTTTTTTTCCGATTTTTTAAAAAAATTTTTTTATTTTTTTTTTATTTTTTTTTTGAAATTTATTTTTCAATTTTTTTTTGAATTTTGTTTGTAATTTTTTAAAAAATTTTTTTTTCAATTTTTTTTTGAATTTTTTTTTTCAATTTTTTTTGGAAAATTTTCTCTTTGAATTATTTTTTTTGATTTTTTTTTAATTTTTTTTTTCAATTTTTTTTTGAATTTTTTTTTTCAATTTTTTTTGAAAAATTTTCTCTTTGAATTATTTTTTTTGATTTTTTTTTAATTTTTTTTTTGAAATTTTTTTTTTTGAATTTTTTTTTGAATTTTTTTTGAAAAATTTTCTCTTTGAATTATTTTTTTTGATTTTTTTAAATTTTTTTTTCAATTTTTTTTTTGAAATTTTTTTTTTGATTTTTTTTCAATTTTTTTTTGAAAATTTTTTTTTTTGATTTTTTTTTTTTAAATTTTTTAAATTTTTTTTTGATTTTTTTTTGTGAATTTTTTTTAAAATTTTTTTAAAAATTTTTTTTTTAATTTTTTTTTTGAAATTTTTTGTTTGATTTTTTTAAAATTATTTTTTTAATTTTTTTTTCAATTTTTTTTTGAAAAATTTTGTTTTGATTTTTTTTTTTAAATTCTTTAAATTTTTTTTTGATTTTTTTTGTGAATTTTTTTTAAAATTTTTTTAAAAATTTTTTTTTTAATTTTTTTTTTGAAATTTTTTTTTTGATTTTTTTTTTTTAATTTTTTTAAATTTTTTTTTCAATTTTTTTTTTTGAAATTTTTTTTTGATTTTTTTTTGAAATTTTTTTTTTTGAAAATTTTTTTTAAAATTTTTTTTTTGAAATTTTTTTTTGAAAAATTTCCTTTTTGAAATTTTTTTTTCCGATTTTTTTTTTTAATTTTTTTTTTTGAATTTTTTTTTTTTTGAAAATTTTCTCTTTGAAACTTTTTTTTGATTTTTTAAAATTTTTTTTGAAAAATTTTCTCTTTGAATTATTTTTTTTGATTTTTTTTAAATTTTTTTTTCAATTTTTTTTTCGATTTTTTTTTGAAATTTTTTTTTTGATTTTTTAAAAAAAATTTTTTCAATTTTTTTTTGAAATTTTTTTTGTGAATTTTTAAAAAAGAAATTTTTTAAATTTTTTTTCGAATTTTTTTTTGAAATTTTTTTTTCCGATTTTTTTTAAATTTTTTTTTATTTTTTTTAAATTTTTTTTTTGAAATTTATTTTTCAATTTTTTTTTGAATTTTTTTTGTAATTTTTTTAAAATTTTTTTTGTAATTTTTTTGGAAATTTTTTTTGAATTTTTTTTTTAATTTTTTTTTTGGAAAATTTTCTCTTTGAAACTTTTTTTTGATTTTTTTAAAAATTTTTTTTGTAATTTCTTTCTAAATTTTTTTTGTAATTTTTTTTTCAATTTTTTTTTTGAAAATTTTTGTTTTGAATTTTTTTTTGAAATTTTTTTTTTCGAATTTTTTTTTTGATTTTTTTTCAATTTTTTTTTTAATTTTTTTTGAAATTTTTTTTTTTGAAATTTTTTTTTTGAATTTTTTTTTGAAATTTTTTTTGAAAAATTTTCTCTTTGAATTATTTTTTTTTGATTTTGTTAAATTTTTCTTTTGATTTTTTTTAAAATTATTTTTTTAATTTTTTTTTTGATTTTTTTAAAAATTTTTTTTGATTTTTTTTTTATTTTTTTTTCAATTTTTTTTTTGAAAATTTTTTTTTTTGATTTTTTTTAAATTTTTTTTTTGATTTTTTAAAAAAATTTTTTTGAAATTTTTTTTTGTAAATTTTTTTTAAATTTTTTTTTTCAATTTTTTTTTTAAATTTTTTATTTGATTTTTTTTTCAATTTTTTTTTTAATTTTTTTTTTATTTTTTTTTTGAAAATTTTTTTTTTGAAAAATTTTTTTTTTCAATTTTTTTTAATTTTTTTTTTTGATTTTTTAAAATTTTTTTTAAAATTTTTTTATGAATTTTTTTTTTTGATTTTTCAAAATTTTTTTTTGAATTTTTTTTTTCGATTTTTTTTTTGAATTTTTTTAAAAAAATTTTTTGAATTTTTTTTTTCAATTTTTTTTTTGAAATTTTTTTTAAAATTTTTTTATGAATTTTTTTTTATTTTTTCAAATTTTTTTTTAAAATTTTTTTTTGAAATTTTTTTTTGTGAATTTTTTTAAAATTTTTTTTTCAATTTTTTTTTGAATTTTTTTTTTTTTGATTTTTTTTTCAATTTTTTTTTAATTTTTTTTTTAAATTTTTTTTTCAATTTTTTTTAAATTTTTTTTTGAAATTTATTTTTTTTTTCAATTTTTTTAAATTTTTTTTTTTAAATTTTTTTTTTGAAATTTTTTTTTTGAATTTCTTTTTTGATTTTTTTTTTGGAAAATTTTCTCTTTGAATTATTTTTTTTGATTTTTTTAAAATTTTTTTTTTTCAATTTTTTTTAAAATATTTTTTTTCAATTTTTTTTGAAAAATTTTCTCTTTGAATTATTTTTTTTGATTTTTTTAAAAAAAATTTTTTATTTTTTTTTTGAAAATTTTTTTTTTGAATTTTTTTTTTGAATTTTTTTTGAAAAATTTTCTCTTTGAATTATTTTTTTTGATTTTTTTAAATTTTTTTTTCAATTTTTTTTTTGAATTTTTTTTTTTGATTTTTTTTTCAATTTTTTTTTGAAAAATTTTTTTTGAATTTTTTTTAAATTTTTTTTTGATTTTTTTAAATTTTTTTTTTCAATTTTTTTTTGAATTTTTTTTTTTCGATTTTTTTTTGAATTTTTTTTGAATTTTTTTTTTGAAAATTTTTTTTATAAATTTTTTTTTTGAATTTTTTCTGTAATTTTTTTTAAAATTTTTTTTAAAAATTTTTTTTCAATTTTTTTTTTGAAAATTTTTTTTGAATTTTTTTTTCAATTTTTTTTTGAAAATTTTTTTTCGAATTTTTTTAAATTTTTTTTTTCAATTTTTTTTGATATATTTTCAATTTTTTTTAAATTTTTTTTTTCAATTTTTTTTTTGAAAATTTTTTTTGAAAAATTTTCTCTTTGAATTATTTTTTTTGATTTTTTTTAATTTTTTTTTTGAAATTTTTTTTTTGATTTTTTTAAAATTATTTTTTAAATTTTTTTTTCAATTTTTTTTTGAAAATTTTTTTTTTGATTTTTTTTTTAATTTTTTAAATTTTTTTTTGATTTTTTTTTGTGAATTTTTTTAAAAAAATTTTTTAAAATTTTTTTTTTCAATTTTTATTTTGAATTTTTTTTTTGATTTTTTTTTAAAATTTTTTTAAATTTTTTTTTCAATTTTTTTTTTGAAATTTTTTTTTGATTTTTTTTTGAAATTTTTTTTTTTGAAAATTTTTTTTAAATTTTTTTTTTTGAAATTTTTTTTTGAAAAATTTCCTTTTTGAAATTTTTTTTTCCGATTTTTTTTTTAATTTTTTCTTTCAATTTTTTTTTAATTTTTTTCTTGAATTTTTTTTTTTGAAAATTTTCTCTTTGAAACTTTTTTTTGATTTTTTAAAATTTTTTTTGAAAAATTTTCTCTTTGAATTATTTTTTTTGATTTTTTTTAAATTTTTTTTTCAATTTTTTTTTTTTCGATTTTTTTTTGAAATTTTTTTTTTGATTTTTTAAAAAATTTTTTTTCAATTTTTTTTTGAAATTTTTTTTGTGAATTTTTTAAAAAAAATTTTTTTAAATTTTTTTTTCGAATTTTTTTTTGAAATTTTTTTTTCCGATTTTTAAAATTTTTTTTTTTTTTTTTTTAAATTTTTTTTTTGAAATTCATTTTTCAATTTTTTTTTGAATTTTTTTTGTAATTTTTTTAAAATTTTTTTTTTCAATTTTTTTTTGAATTTTTTTTTAAATTTTTTTTGGAAAATTTTCTCTTTGAATTATTTTTTTTGATTTTTTTAAATTTTTTTTTGAAATTTTTTTTTCCGATTTTTTTAATATTTTTTTTTATTTTTTTTTTATTTTTTTTTTGAAATTTATTTTTCAATTTTTTTTTGAATTTTTTTGTAATTTTTTTAAAAATTTTTTTTCAATTTTTTTTTGAATTTTTTTTTCAATTTTTTTTGGAAAATTTTCTCTTTGAATTATTTTTTTTGATTTTTTTTAAATTTTTTTTTTCAATTTTTTTTGAATTTTTTTTTTCAATTTTTTTTGAAAAATTTTCTCTTTGAATTATTTTTTTTGATTTTTTTTAAATTTTTTTTTTGAAAATTTTTTTTTTGAATTTTTTTTTTGAATTTTTTTTGAAAAATTTTCTCTTTGAATTATTTTTTTTGATTTTTTAAAATTTTTTTTTCAATTTTTTTTTTGAAATTTTTTTTTGATTTTTTTTTCAATTTTTTTTTTAAAAATTTTTTTTCAATTTTTTTTAAATTTTTTTTTTGATTTTTTTTTAATTTTTTTTCAATTTTTTTTTGAAATTTTTTTTTTTCGATTTTTTTTTGAATTTTTTTTGAATTTTTTTTTTGAAAATTTTTTTTATAAATTTTTTTTGAATTTTTTCTGTAATTTTTTTTTAAATTTTTTTTTTAAATTTTTTTTTCAATTTTTTTTTGAAAATTTTATTTGAATTTTTTTTTTCAATTTTTTTTTGAAAATTTTTTTTCGAATTTTTTTTTAATTTTTTTTTGAATTTTTTTTTGAGTTTTTTTTTGAAAATTTTTTTAAATTTTTTTATGAATTTTTTTTTTTGATTTTTTTAAAAAAAAATTTTAAATTTTTTTTTGAAATTTTTTTTTGTGAATTTTTTTTAAATTGTTTTTTTTAATTTTTTTTTTCAATTTTTTTTTGATATATTTTCAATTTTTTTTAAATTTTTTTTTTCAATTTTTTTTTTGAAAATTTTTTTTGAAAAATTTTCTCTTTGAATTATTTTTTTTGATTTTTTTAAAAATTTTTTTTGAAATTTTTTTTTTGATTTTTTTTAAATTATTTTTTAAATTTTTTTTTCAATTTTTTTTTGAAAAATTTTTTTTTAAATTTTTTAAATTTTTTTTTGATTTTTTTTTGTGATTTTTTTTTAAATTTTTTTTTAAAATTTTTTTTTTCAATTTTTTTTTGAAATTTTTTTTTTGATTTTTTTTAAAAATTTTTTTAAATTTTTTTTTCAATTTTTTTTTTGAAATTTTTTTTTGATTTTTTTTTGAAATTTTTTTTTTTGAAAATTTTTTTTAAAATTTTTTTTTTGAAATTTTTTTTTGAAAAATTTCCTTTTTGAAATTTTTTTTTCCGATTTTTTTTTAAATTTTTTTTTTCAATTTTTTTTGAATTTTTTTTTGAATTTTTTTTTTTTGAAAATTTTCTCTTTGAATTATTTTTTTTGATTTTTTTTCAATTTTTTTTTCAATTTTTTTTTTCGATTTTTTTTTGAAATTTTTTTTTTGATTTTTTAAAAAATTTTTTTTCAATTTTTTTTTGAAATTTTTTTTGTGAATTTTTTAAAAAAAATTTTTTTAAAATTTTTTTTCGAATTTTTTTTTGAAATTTTTTTTTCCGATTTTTTTAAAAGTTTTTTTTATTTTTTTTAAATTTTTTTTTTGAAATTTATTTTTCAATTTTTTTTTGAATTTTTTTTGTAATTTTTTTAAAATTTTTTTTGTAATTTTTTTGGAAATTTTTTTTGAATTTCTTTTTTTAATTTTTTTTTTTGGAAAATTTTCTCTTTGAAACTTTTTTTTGATTTTTTTAAAAAAATTTTTTGTAAT
>OX101813.2:26959204-27006704 GCA_944452925.2 Chrysolina oricalcia | reverse complement strand
TTTTTTTGAAATTTTTTTTTTGATTCTTTTTTTAAATTTTTTTAAATTTTTTTTTCAATTTTTTTTTTTAATTTTTTTTTGATTTTTTTTTGAAATTTTTTTTTTTGAAAATTTTTTTTTAAATTTTTTTTTTGAAATTTTTTTTTGAAAAATTTCCTTTTTGAAATTTTTTTTTCCGATTTTTTTTTAAATTTTTTTTTTCAATTTTTTTTTGAATTTTTTTTTTTCAATTTTTTTTTTTGAAAATTTTCTCTTTGAAACTTTTTTTTGATTTTTTAAAATTTTTTTTGAAAAATTTTCTCTTTGAATTATTTTTTTTGATTTTTTTTAAATTTTTTTTTCAATTTTTTTTTTCGATTTTTTTTTGAAATTTTTTTTTTGATTTTTAAAAAAATTTTTTTTCAATTTTTTTTTGAAATTTTTTTTGTGAATTTTTTAAAAAAAAATTTTTTAAATTTTTTTTTCGAATTTTTTTTTGAAATTTTTTTTCCGATTTTTTTTAAATTTTTTTTTATTTTTTTTTAATTTTTTTTTTGAAATTTATTTTTCAATTTTTTTTTGAATTTTTTTTGTAATTTTTTTAAAATTTTTTTTTTTTTGGAAAATTTTCTCTTTGAAACTTTTTTTTGATTTTTTTAAAAAAAATTTTTGTAATTTCTTTCTAAATTTTTTTTGTAATTTTTTTTTTGAATTTTTTTTTAAATTTTTTTTTCAATTTTTTTTTTGAAAATTTTTGTTTTGAATTTTTTTTTGAAATTTTTTTTTTCGAATTTTTTTTTTGATTTTTTTTCATGTTTTTTTTAAATTTTTTTTTCAATTTTTTTTTTTGAAATTTTTTTTTTGAATTTTTTTTTGAAATTTTTTTTGAAAAATTTTCTCTTTGAATAATTTTTTTTGATTTTGTTAAATTTTTCTTTTGATTTTTTTTTAAATTATTTTTTTAATTTTTTTTTTGATTTTTTTAAAAAATCTTTTTTGATTTTTTTTTATTTTTTTTTCAATTTTTTTTTTGAAAATTTTTTTTTTGATTTTTTTTTTAAATTTTTTTTTGATTTTTTTAAAATTTTTTTTTTCAATTTTTTTTTAAATTTTTTTTTTTATTTTTTTTTTGAAATTTTTTTTTTTGAATTTTTTTTTCAATTTTTTTTGAAAAATTTTCTCTTTGAATTATTTTTTTTTGATTTTTTTAAATTTTTTTTTTCAATTTTTTTTTTCAATTTTTTTTTTGATTTTTTTAAAAAATTTTTTTCAATTTTTTTTTGAATTTTTTTTTGTGAATTTTTTTGAATTTTGTTTTGATTTTTTTATCAATTTTTTTCTAAATTTTTTTTTATAATTTTTTTTTTGAAAATTTTTTTTTTGAATTTTTTTTTTTAATTTTTTTTGAAAAATTTTCTCTTTGAATTATTTTTTATGATTTTTTTTAAATATTTTTTTTCGATTTTTTTTTGAATTTTTTTTTTGATTTTTTTAAAATTTTTTTTTAAATTTTTTTTGAAATTTTTTTTGTGAATTTTTTGAAAAAAAAATTTTTAAATTTTTTTTTTCAATTTTTTTTTGAAATTTTTTTTCCGATTTTTTTTTATTTTTTTTATTTTTTTTTTGAAATTTTTTTTTCAATTTTTTTTTAAATTTTTTTTCTAATTTTTTTCGAATTTTTTTTTGAAATATTTTTAATTTTTTTTTGAAATTTTTTTTTTGAAATTTTTTTTTTGATTTTTTTATGAATTTTTTTTTTTGATTTTTTAAAATTTTTTTTAAAATTTTTTTTAACATTTTTTTTTTGAAAATTTTTTTTTTGAATTTTTTTTGAAAAATTTTCTCTTTGATTTATTTTTATTGATTTTTTTTAAATTTTTTTTTTCAATTTTTTTTTGAATTTTTTTTTTGATTTTTTTTAAATTTTTTTTTCAATTTTTTTTTTGAAATTTTTTTTAAATTTTTTTTTTGATTTTTTTAAAATTTTTTTTTGAAATTTTTTTTTGTGAATTTTTTTTAAATTTTTTTTTTCAATTTTTTTTTTTAATTTTTTTTTTGATTTTTTTTTCAATTTTTTTTTAAATTTTTTTTTATAATTTTTTTTTGAAAATTTTTTTTTGAATTTTTTTTTGAATTTTTTTTGAAAAATTTTCTCTTTGAATTATTTTTTTTGATTTTTTTTAATTTTTTTTTTTCAATTTTTTTTTGAAATTTTTTTTTGATTTTTTTAAAAAAATTTTTTCAATTTTTTTTTGAAATTTTTTTTTGTGAATTTTTTTGAATTTTTTTTTTGATTTTTTTATCAATTTTTTTTAAAATTTTTTTTATAATTTTTTTTTTGAAAATTTTTTTTTTGAATTTTTTTTGAAAAATTTTCTCTTTGAATTATTTTTTATGATTTTTTTTTTCGATTTTTTTTTTGAATTTTTTTTTTGATTTTTTTAAAATTTTTTTTTTCAATTTTTTTTGAATTTTTTTTGTGAATTTAAAAAAAAAAATTTTTAAATTTTTTTTTTCAATTTTTTTTTGAAATTTTTTTTCCGATTTTTTTAAATTTTTTTTTATTTTTTTTAATTTTTTTTTTTAATTTTTTTCAATTTTTTTTAAAATTTTTTTTTGTAATTTTTTTAAAATTTTTTTTGTAATTTTTTTCGAAATTTTTTTTGAAATATTTTTTATTTTTTTTTAAATTTTTTTTTCAATTTTTTTTGAATTTTTTTGTATTTTTTTAAAAATTTTTTTTGTAATTTTTTTGAAATTTTTTTGAAATATTTTTTAGTTTTTTTTGAAAATTTTTTATTTGAAATTTTTTTTGAAAAATTTTCTCTTTGAATTATTTTTTTTGATTTTTTTTAAAAAAATTTTTTAAATTTTTCTTTCAATTTTTTTTTTGAAAAATTTTTTTTTCAATTTTTTTTTTAATTTTTTTTTTGATTTTTTAAATTTTTTTAAAAATTTTTTTATGAATTTTTTTTTTTGATTTTTTAAAATGTTTTTTCAAAATTTTTTTTGAAATTTTTTTTGTGAATTTTTTCAAAATTTTTTTTTTTAATTCTTTTTTTTGAATTTTTTTTGAAAAATTTTCTCTTTGAATTATTTTTTTTGATTTTTTTAAATTTTTTTTGAAAAATTTTCTCTTTGAATTATTTTTTTTGATTTTTTTTAAATTTTTTTTTCAATTTTTTTCTTCGATTTTTTTTTGAATTTTTTTTTTTGATTTTTTAAAAAATTTTTTTTCAATTTTTTTTTGAAATTTTTTTTGTGAATTTTTTAAAAAAAAATTTTTTAAATTTTTTTTTCGAATTTTTTTTTGAAATTTTTTTTTTCCGATTTTTTTAAAAAAATTTTTTATTTTTTTTAATTTTTTTTTTGAAATTTATTTTTCAATTTTTTTTTGAATTTTTTTGGTAATTCTTTTAAAAATTTTTTTTTTCAATTTTTTTTTGAATTTTTTTTTTTCAATTTTTTTTGGAAAATTTTCTCTTTGAATTATTTTTTTTGATTTTTTTTTAATTTTTTTTTTCAATTTTTTTTTGAATTTTTTTTGAAAAATTTTCTCTTTGAATTATTTTTTTTGATTTTTTTTAAATTTTTTTTTTGAAAATTTTTTTTTTGAATTTTTTTTTTGAATTTATTTTGAAAAATTTTCTCTTTGAATTATTTTTTTTGATTTTTTTAAATTTTTTTTTGATTTTTTTTTCAATTTTTTTTTGAATTTTTTTTAAATTTTTTTTTTGATTTTTTTTAAATTTTTTTTTCAATTTTTTTTTGAAATTTTTTTTTTCGATTTTTTTTAAATTTTTTTTTGAATTTTTTTTTGAGTTTTTTTTTGAAAATTTTTTAAAATTTTTTTATGAAATTTTTTTTTTGATTTTTTCAAAAAAAAATTTAAAATTTTTTTTTGAAATTTTTTTCTGTGAATTTTTTTTAAATTGTTTTTTTTAATTTTTTTTTCAATTTTTTTTTGATATATTTTCAATTTTTTTTAAATTTTTTTTTTCAATTTTTTTTTGAAAATTTTTTTTGAAAAATTTTCTCTTTGAATTATTTTTTTTGATTTTTTTAAAATTTTTTTTTGAAATTTTTTTTTTGATTTTTTTTAAATTATTTTTTAAATTTTTTTTCAATTTTTTTTTGAAAAATTTTTTTTTGATTTTTTTTTTAAATTTTTTAAATTTTTTTTTGTGAATTTTTTTAAAATTTTTTTTTTAATTTTTTTTTTCAATTTTTTTTTTGAAATTTTTTTTTTGATTCTTTTTTTAAATTTTTTTAAATTTTTTTTTCAATTTTTTTTTTAAATTTTTTTTTGATTTTTTTTTGAAATTTTTTTTTTTGAAAATTTTTTTTTAAATTTTTTTTTTGAAATTTTTTTTTGAAAAATTTCCTTTTTGAAATTTTTTTTTCCGATTTTTTTTTAAATTTTTTTTTTCAATTTTTTTTTGAATTTTTTTTTTTCAATTTTTTTTTTTGAAAATTTTCTCTTTGAAACTTTTTTTTGATTTTTTAAAATTTTTTTTGAAAAATTTTCTCTTTGAATTATTTTTTTTGATTTTTTTTAAATTTTTTTTTCAATTTTTTTTTTCGATTTTTTTTTGAAATTTTTTTTTTGATTTTTAAAAAAATTTTTTTTCAATTTTTTTTTGAAATTTTTTTTGTGAATTTTTTAAAAAAAATTTTTTTAAATTTTTTTTTCGAATTTTTTTTTGAAATTTTTTTTCCGATTTTTTTTAAATTTTTTTTTATTTTTTTTTAATTTTTTTTTTGAAATTTATTTTTCAATTTTTTTTTGAATTTTTTTTGTAATTTTTTTAAAATTTTTTTTTTTTTGGAAAATTTTCTCTTTGAAACTTTTTTTTGATTTTTTTAAAAAAAATTTTTGTAATTTCTTTCTAAATTTTTTTTGTAATTTTTTTTTTGAATTTTTTTTTAAATTTTTTTTTCAATTTTTTTTTTGAAAATTTTTGTTTTGAATTTTTTTTTGAAATTTTTTTTTTCGAATTTTTTTTTTGATTTTTTTTCAATTTTTTTTTAAATTTTTTTTTCAATTTTTTTTTTTGAAATTTTTTTTTTGAATTTTTTTTTGAAATTTTTTTTGAAAAATTTTCTCTTTGAATAATTTTTTTTGATTTTGTTAAATTTTTCTTTTGATTTTTTTTTAAATCATTTTTTTAATTTTTTTTTTGATTTTTTTAAAAAATCTTTTTTGATTTTTTTTTATTTTTTTTTCAATTTTTTTTTTGAAAATTTTTTTTTTGATTTTTTTTTTAAATTTTTTTTTGATTTTTTTAAAATTTTTTTTTTCAATTTTTTTTTAAATTTTTTTTTTTATTTTTTTTTTGAAATTTTTTTTTTTGAATTTTTTTTTTCAATTTTTTTTGAAAAATTTTCTCTTTGAATTATTTTTTTTTGATTTTTTTAAATTTTTTTTTTCAATTTTTTTTTTCAATTTTTTTTTTGATTTTTTTAAAAAATTTTTTTCAATTTTTTTTTGAATTTTTTTTTGTGAATTTTTTTGAATTTTGTTTTGATTTTTTTATCAATTTTTTTCTAAATTTTTTTTTATAATTTTTTTTTTGAAAATTTTTTTTTTGAATTTTTTTTTTAAATTTTTTTTGAAAAATTTTCTCTTTGAATTATTTTTTATGATTTTTTTTAAATATTTTTTTTCGATTTTTTTTTGAATTTTTTTTTTGATTTTTTTAAAATTTTTTTTAAAATTTTTTTTGAAATTTTTTTTGTGAATTTTTTGAAAAAAAAATTTTTAAATTTTTTTTTTCAATTTTTTTTTGAAATTTTTTTTCCGATTTTTTTTTATTTTTTTTATTTTTTTTTTGAAATTTTTTTTTCAATTTTTTTTTAAATTTTTTTTCGAATTTTTTTCGAATTTTTTTTTGAAATATTTTTAATTTTTTTTTGAAATTTTTTTTTTGAAATTTTTTTTTTGATTTTTTTATGAATTTTTTTTTTGATTTTTTAAAATTTTTTTTAAAATTTTTTTTAAAATTTTTTTTTTGAAAATTTTTTTTTTGAATTTTTTTTGAAAAATTTTCTCTTTGATTTATTTTTATTGATTTTTTTTAAATTTTTTTTTTCAATTTTTTTTTGAATTTTTTTTTTGATTTTTTTTAAATTTTTTTTTCAATTTTTTTTTTGAAATTTTTTTTAAATTTTTTTTTTGATTTTTTTAAAATTTTTTTTTGAAATTTTTTTTTGTGAATTTTTTTTAAATTTTTTTTTTCAATTTTTTTTTTGAATTTTTTTTTTGATTTTTTTTTCAATTTTTTTTTAAATTTTTTTTATAATTTTTTTTTGAAAATTTTTTTTTGAATTTTTTTTTGAATTTTTTTTGAAAAATTTTCTCTTTGAATTATTTTTTTTGATTTTTTTTAATTTTTTTTTTCAATTTTTTTTTGAAATTTTTTTTTGATTTTTTTAAAAAAATTTTTTCAATTTTTTTTTGAAATTTTTTTTTGTGAATTTTTTTGAATTTTTTTTTTGATTTTTTTATCAATTTTTTTTTAAATTTTTTTTATAATTTTTTTTTTGAAAATTTTTTTTTTGAATTTTTTTTTTTAATTTTTTTTGAAAAATTTTCTCTTTGAATTATTTTTTATGATTTTTTTTTTCGATTTTTTTTTTGAATTTTTTTTTTGATTTTTTTAAAATTTTTTTTTTCAATTTTTTTTGAATTTTTTTTGTGAATTTAAAAAAAAAAATTTTTAAATTTTTTTTTTAAATTTTTTTTTGAAATTTTTTTTCCGATTTTTTTAAATTTTTTTTTATTTTTTTTAATTTTTTTTTTTAATTTTTTTCAATTTTTTTTTAAATTTTTTTTGTAATTTTTTTAAAAATTTTTTTGTAATTTTTTTCGAAATTTTTTTTGAAATATTTTTTATTTTTTTTTTTAATTTTTTTTTCAATTTTTTTTGAATTTTTTTGTATTTTTTTAAAAATTTTTTTTGTAATTTTTTTGAAATTTTTTTGAAATATTTTTTAGTTTTTTTTTGAAAATTTTTTATTTGAAATTTTTTTTGAAAAATTTTCTCTTTGAATTATTTTTTTTGATTTTTTTTTAAAATTTTTTTTAAATTTTTCTTTCAATTTTTTTTTTGAAAAATTTTTTTTTCAATTTTTTTTTTAATTTTTTTTTTGATTTTTTAAATTTTTTTAAAAATTTTTTTATGAAATTTTTTTTTTGATTTTTTAAAATGTTTTTTCAAAATTTTTTTTGAAATTTTTTTTGTGAATTTTTTCAAAATTTTTTTTTTAAATTCTTTTTTTTGAATTTTTTTTGAAAAATTTTCTCTTTGAATTATTTTTTTTGATTTTTTTAAATTTTTTTTGAAAAATTTTCTCTTTGAATTATTTTTTTTGATTTTTTTTAAATTTTTTTTTCAATTTTTTTCTTCGATTTTTTTTTGAAATTTTTTTTTTGATTTTTTAAAAAATTTTTTTTCAATTTTTTTTTGAAATTTTTTTTGTGAATTTTTTAAAAAAAATTTTTTTAAATTTTTTTTTCGAATTTTTTTTTGAAATTTTTTTTTTCCGATTTTTTTAAAAAATTTTTTTATTTTTTTAAATTTTTTTTTTGAAATTTATTTTTCAATTTTTTTTTGAATTTTTTTGGTAATTCTTTTAAAATTTTTTTTTTTCAATTTTTTTTTGAATTTTTTTTTTTCAATTTTTTTTGGAAAATTTTCTCTTTGAATTATTTTTTTTGATTTTTTTTTAATTTTTTTTTTAAATTTTTTTTTGAATTTTTTTTGAAAAATTTTCTCTTTGAATTATTTTTTTTGATTTTTTTTAAATTTTTTTTTTGAAAATTTTTTTTTTGAATTTTTTTTTTGAATTTATTTTGAAAAATTTTCTCTTTGAATTATTTTTTTTGATTTTTTTAAATTTTTTTTTTGATTTTTTTTTCAATTTTTTTTTTAATTTTTTTTAAATTTTTTTTTTGATTTTTTTAAAAATTTTTTTTCAATTTTTTTTTGAAATTTTTTTTTTCGATTTTTTTTAAATTTTTTTTTGAATTTTTTTTTGAGTTTTTTTTTGAAAATTTTTTAAAATTTTTTTATGAAATTTTTTTTTTGATTTTTTCAAAAAAAAATTTTAAATTTTTTTTTGAAATTTTTTTCTGTGAATTTTTTTTAAATTGTTTTTTTTAATTTTTTTTTCAATTTTTTTTTGATATATTTTCAATTTTTTTTAAATTTTTTTTTTCAATTTTTTTTTTGAAAATTTTTTTTGAAAAATTTTCTCTTTGAATTATTTTTTTTGATTTTTTTAAAATTTTTTTTTGAAATTTTTTTTTTGATTTTTTTAAAATTATTTTTTAAATTTTTTTTCAATTTTTTTTTGAAAAATTTTTTTTTGATTTTTTTTTTAAATTTTTTAAATTTTTTTTTGTGAATTTTTTTAAAATTTTTTTTTTAATTTTTTTTTTCAATTTTTTTTTTGAAATTTTTTTTTTGATTCTTTTTTTAAATTTTTTTAAATTTTTTTTTCAATTTTTTTTTTTAATTTTTTTTTGATTTTTTTTTGAAATTTTTTTTTTTGAAAATTTTTTTTTAAATTTTTTTTTTGAAATTTTTTTTTGAAAAATTTCCTTTTTGAAATTTTTTTTTCCGATTTTTTTTTAAATTTTTTTTTTCAATTTTTTTTTGAATTTTTTTTTTTCAATTTTTTTTTTTGAAAATTTTCTCTTTGAAACTTTTTTTTGATTTTTTAAAATTTTTTTTGAAAAATTTTCTCTTTGAATTATTTTTTTTGATTTTTTTTAAATTTTTTTTTCAATTTTTTTTTTCGATTTTTTTTTTAAATTTTTTTTTTGATTTTTAAAAAAATTTTTTTTCAATTTTTTTTTGAAATTTTTTTTGTGAATTTTTTAAAAAAAATTTTTTTAAATTTTTTTTTCGAATTTTTTTTTGAAATTTTTTTTCCGATTTTTTTTAAATTTTTTTTTATTTTTTTTTAATTTTTTTTTTGAAATTTATTTTTCAATTTTTTTTTGAATTTTTTTTGTAATTTTTTTAAAATTTTTTTTTTTTGGAAAATTTTCTCTTTGAAACTTTTTTTTGATTTTTTAAAAAAAAATTTTTGTAATTTCTTTCTAAATTTTTTTTGTAATTTTTTTTTTGAATTTTTTTTTAAATTTTTTTTTCAATTTTTTTTTTGAAAATTTTTGTTTTGAATTTTTTTTTGAAATTTTTTTTTTCGAATTTTTTTTTTGATTTTTTTTCAATTTTTTTTTAAATTTTTTTTTTCAATTTTTTTTTTTGAAATTTTTTTTTTGAATTTTTTTTTGAAATTTTTTTTGAAAAATTTTCTCTTTGAATAATTTTTTTTGATTTTGTTAAATTTTTCTTTTGATTTTTTTTTAAATTATTTTTTTAATTTTTTTTTTGATTTTTTTAAAAAATCTTTTTTGATTTTTTTTTATTTTTTTTTCAATTTTTTTTTTGAAAATTTTTTTTTTGATTTTTTTTTTAAATTTTTTTTTGATTTTTTTAAAAAATTTTTTTTCAATTTTTTTTTAAATTTTTTTTTTTATTTTTTTTTTGAAATTTTTTTTTTTGAATTTTTTTTTTCAATTTTTTTTGAAAAATTTTCTCTTTGAATTATTTTTTTTTGATTTTTTTAAATTTTTTTTTTCAATTTTTTTTTTCAATTTTTTTTTGATTTTTTTAAAAAATTTTTTTCAATTTTTTTTTGAATTTTTTTTTGTGAATTTTTTTGAATTTTGTTTTGATTTTTTTATCAATTTTTTTCTAAATTTTTTTTTATAATTTTTTTTTTGAAAATTTTTTTTTTGAATTTTTTTTTTTAATTTTTTTTGAAAAATTTTCTCTTTGAATTATTTTTTATGATTTTTTTTAAATATTTTTTTTCGATTTTTTTTTGAATTTTTTTTTTGATTTTTTTAAAATTTTTTTTTAAATTTTTTTTGAAATTTTTTTTGTGAATTTTTTGAAAAAAAAATTTTTAAATTTTTTTTTTCAATTTTTTTTTGAAATTTTTTTTCCGATTTTTTTTTATTTTTTTTATTTTTTTTTTGAAATTTTTTTTTCAATTTTTTTTTAAATTTTTTTTCTAATTTTTTTCGAATTTTTTTTTGAAATATTTTTAATTTTTTTTTGAAATTTTTTTTTGAATTTTTTTTTTGTATTTTTTTAAAATTTTTTTTTGTAATTTTTTCGAAATTTTTTTGAAATATTTTTTAGTTTTTTTTTGAAAATTTTTTATTTGAAATATTTTTTGAAAAACTTTCTCTTTGAATTATTTTTTTTGATTTTTTAAAATGTTTTTTCAAAATTTTTTTTTGTATTTTTTTTTGTGAATTTTTTTAAAAATTTTTTTTGAATTTTTTTTTTTAATTTTTTTTTTGAATTTTTTTTTGAATTTTTTTTTTCGAATTTTTTTTTGAATTTTTTTAAAAATTTTTTTTGAATTTTTTTTCAAATTTTTTTTTTTAATTTTTTTAAAATTTTTTTTATGAATTTTTTTTTTATTTTTTCAAATTTTTTTTTTAAATTTTTTTTGAAATTTTTTTTTGTGAATTTTCTATTTGAATTATTTTTTTTGATTTTTTAAAAATTTTTTTTCAATTTTTTTTTTTATTTTTTTTTTCAATTTTGTTAAAATTTTTTTTTTCAATTTTTTTTTTGAAAATTTTCTATTTCAATTTTTTTTAATTTTTTTTTTTGATTTTTTTAAAAATTTTTTTTCAATTTTTTTTTTGAAATTTTTTTTTTTCGATTTTTTTTTTGAATTTTTTTTTTTTGAAAATTTTTTAAAATTTTTTTAATTTTTTTTTGATTTTTTTTTGTGAATTTTTTTAAAAATTTTTTTTAAAATTTTTTTTTTCAATTTTTTTTTTGAAATTTTTTTTTTGATTTTTTTTTAAATTTTTTTAAATTTTTTTTTCAATTTTTCTTTTGAAATTTTTTTTTTGATTTTTTTTTTGAAATTTTTTTTTGAAAATTTTTTTTAAAATTTTTTTTTTGAAATTTTTTTTTGAAAAATTTCCTTTTTGAAATTTTTTTTTCCGATTTTTTTTTAAATTTTTTTTTCAATTTTTTTTTGAATTTTTTTTTTGAATTTTTTTTTTTGAAAATTTTCTCTTTGAATTATTTTTTTTGATTTTTTTTAAATTTTTTTTTTCAATTTTTTTTTCCGATTTTTTTAAAAAAAATTTTTTATTTTTTTTAAATTTTTTTTTTGAAATTTGTTTTTCAATTTTTTTTTGAATTTTTTTTGTAATTTTTTTAAAAATTTTTTTGTAATTTTTTTCGAAATTTTTTTAGAAATTTTTTTTTTGAATTTTTTTTTTTGGAAAATTTTCTGTTTGAAACTTTTTTTTGATTTTTTAAAAAAAAAAAATTTTTGTAATTTCTTAATTTCTTTCGAAATTTTTTTTGTAAATTTTTTTTTAAATTTTTTTTTAAATTTTTTTTTCAATTTTTTTTTTGAAAATTTTTGTTTTGAATTTTTTTTTGAAATTTTTTTTTTCGAATTTTTTTTTGATTTTTTTTCAATTTTTTTTTAATTTTTTTTTTCAATTTTTATTTTAATTTTTTTTTTTGAATTTTTTTTTGAAATTTTTTTTGAAAAATTTTCTCTTTGAATTATTTTTTTTTGATTTTTTTAAATTTTTCTTTTGATTTTTTTTAAAATTATTTTTTTAATTTTTTTTTGATTTTTTTTTCAATTTTTTTTAAAATTTTTTTTTCAATTTTTTTTTGAAATTTTTTTTTTGATTTTTTTTAAAATTTTTTTTTGATTTTTTTAAATTTTTTTAAAAATTTTTTATTGAAATTTTTTTTGTGAATTTTTTTTAAAATTTTTTTTTTGATTTTTTTTTTATTTTTTTTTTCAATTTTTTTTTTGAAATTTTTTTTTAAAATTTTTTTTTGAAATTTTTTTTTGTGAATTTTTTTTAAATTTTTTTTAAAATTTTTTTTTGAAATTTTTTTTTTGAAATTTTTTTTTTGATTTTTTTTTTCAATTTTTTTTTATAATTTTTTTTTTGAAAATTTTTTTTTTGAATTTTTTTTTTAATTTTTTTTGAAAAATTTTCTCTTTGAATTATTTTTTATGATTTTTTTTAAATTTTTTTCTTCGATTTTTTTTTGAAATTTTTTTTTTGATTTTTTAAAAAATTTTTTTTCAATTTTTTTTTGAAATTTTTTTTGTGAATTTTTTAAAAAAAATTTTTTTAATTTTTTTTTTCGAATTTTTTTTTGAAATTTTTTTTTCCGATTTTTTTAAAAAATTTTTTTATTTTTTTTAATTTTTTTTTTGAAATTTATTTTTCAATTTTTTTTTGAATTTTTTTGGTAATTTTTTTAAAATTTTTTTTTTCAATTTTTTTTTGAATTTTTTTTTTTTCAATTTTTTTTGGAAAATTTTCTATTTGAATTATTTTTTTTGATTTTTTTTAAATTTTTTTTTTCAATTTTTTTTTGAATTTTTTTTGAAAAATTTTCTCTTTGAATTATTTTTTTTGATTTTTTTTAAATTTTTTTTTTGAAAATTTTTTTTTTGAATTTTTTTTTTGAATTTATTTTGAAAAATTTTCTCTTTGAATTATTTTTTTTGATTTTTTTAAATTTTTTTTTTGATTTTTTTTTCAATTTTTTTTTGAATTTTTTTTAAATTTTTTTTTTGATTTTTTTTAAATTTTTTTTCAATTTTTTTTTGAAATTTTTTTTTTCGATTTTTTTTAAATTTTTTTTTGAATTTTTTTTTGAGTTTTTTTTTGAAAATTTTTTAAAATTTTTTTATGAAATTTTTTTTTTGATTTTTTCAAAAAAAAATTTTAAATTTTTTTTTGAAATTTTTTTCTGTGAATTTTTTTTAAATTGTTTTTTTTAATTTTTTTTTCAATTTTTTTTGATATATTTTCAATTTTTTTTAAATTTTTTTTTTCAATTTTTTTTTTGAAAATTTTTTTTGAAAAATTTTCTCTTTGAATTATTTTTTTTGATTTTTTTAAAATTTTTTTTTGAAATTTTTTTTTTGATTTTTTTTAAATTATTTTTTAAATTTTTTTTCAATTTTTTTTTGAAAAATTTTTTTTTGATTTTTTTTTTAAATTTTTTAAATTTTTTTTTGTGAATTTTTTTAAAAATTTTTTTTAAATTTTTTTTTTCAATTTTTTTTTTGAAATTTTTTTTTTGATTCTTTTTTTAAATTTTTTTAATTTTTTTTTTCAATTTTTTTTTTTTTAATTTTTTTTTGATTTTTTTTTGAAATTTTTTTTTTTGAAAATTTTTTTTTTAATTTTTTTTTTGAAATTTTTTTTTGAAAAATTTCCTTTTTGAAATTTTTTTTTCCGATTTTTTTTTAAATTTTTTTTTTGAATTTTTTTTTTCAATTTTTTTTTTTTGAAAATTTTCTCTTTGAAACTTTTTTTTGATTTTTTAAAATTTTTTTTGAAAAATTTTCTTTTGAATTATTTTTTTTTGATTTTTTTTAAATTTTTTTTTCAATTTTTTTTTTCGATTTTTTTTTGAAATTTTTTTTTTGATTTTTAAAAAAATTTTTTTTCAATTTTTTTTTGAAATTTTTTTTGTGAATTTTTTAAAAAAAATTTTTTTAAATTTTTTTTTCGAATTTTTTTTTGAAATTTTTTTTCCGATTTTTTTAAAATTTTTTTTTATTTTTTTTTAATTTTTTTTTTGAAATTTATTTTTCAATTTTTTTTTGAATTTTTTTTGTAATTTTTTTAAAATTTTTTTTTTTTGGAAAATTTTCTCTTTGAAACTTTTTTTTGATTTTTTTAAAAAAAAATTTTGTAATTTCTTTCTAAATTTTTTTTGTAATTTTTTTTTTGAATTTTTTTTTAAATTTTTTTTTCAATTTTTTTTTTGAAAATTTTTGTTTTGAATTTTTTTTTGAAATTTTTTTTTTCGAATTTTTTTTTTGATTTTTTTTCAATTTTTTTTTAAATTTTTTTTTCAATTTTTTTTTTTGAAATTTTTTTTTTGAATTTTTTTTTGAAATTTTTTTTGAAAAATTTTCTCTTTGAATAATTTTTTTTGATTTTGTTAAATTTTTCTTTTGATTTTTTTTTAAATTATTTTTTTAATTTTTTTTTTGATTTTTTTAAAAAATCTTTTTTGATTTTTTTTAATTTTTTTTTCAATTTTTTTTTTGAAAATTTTTTTTTTGATTTTTTTTTTAAATTTTTTTTTGATTTTTTTAAAATTTTTTTTTTCAATTTTTTTTTAAATTTTTTTTTTTATTTTTTTTTTGAAATTTTTTTTTTTGAATTTTTTTTTTCAATTTTTTTTGAAAAATTTTCTCTTTGAATTATTTTTTTTTGATTTTTTTAAATTTTTTTTTTCAATTTTTTTTTTGATTTTTTTAAAAAATTTTTTTCAATTTTTTTTTGAATTTTTTTTTGTGAATTTTTTTGAATTTTGTTTTGATTTTTTTATCAATTTTTTTTTAAATTTTTTTTTATAATTTTTTTTTTGAAAATTTTTTTTTTGAATTTTTTTTTTTAATTTTTTTTGAAAAATTTTCTCTTTGAATTATTTTTTATGATTTTTTTTAAATATTTTTTTTCGATTTTTTTTTGAATTTTTTTTTTGATTTTTTTAAAATTTTTTTTTTAATTTTTTTTGAAATTTTTTTTGTGAATTTTTTGAAAAAAAAATTTTTAAATTTTTTTTTTCAATTTTTTTTTGAAATTTTTTTTCCGATTTTTTTTTATTTTTTTTATTTTTTTTTTGAAATTTTTTTTTCAATTTTTTTTTAAATTTTTTTTCTAATTTTTTTCGAATTTTTTTTTGAAATATTTTTAATTTTTTTTTGAAATTTTTTTTTTGAAATTTTTTTTTTGATTTTTTTATGAATTTTTTTTTTTGATTTTTTAAAATTTTTTTTAAAATTTTTTTTAAAATTTTTTTTTTGAAAATTTTTTTTTTGAATTTTTTTTGAAAAATTTTCTCTTTGATTTATTTTTATTGATTTTTTTTAAATTTTTTTTTTCAATTTTTTTTTGAATTTTTTTTTTGATTTTTTTTTTATTTTTTTTTCAATTTTTTTTTTGAAATTTTTTTTAAAATTTTTTTTTGATTTTTTTAAAATTTTTTTTTGAAATTTTTTTTTGTGAATTTTTTTTAAATTTTTTTTTTCAATTTTTTTTTTGAATTTTTTTTTTGATTTTTTTTTCAATTTTTTTTTAAATTTTTTTTAAAATTTTTTTTTGATTTTTTTAAAATTTTTTTTTGAAATTTTTTTTTGTGAATTTTTTTTAAATTTTTTTTTTCAATTTTTTTTTTGAATTTTTTTTTTGATTTTTTTTTCAATTTTTTTTTAAATTTTTTTTTAAAATTTTTTTTTTCAATTTTTTTTGAATTTTTTTTGTGAATTTAAAAAAAAAAATTTATAAATTTTTTTTTTCAATTTTTTTTTGAAATTTTTTTTCCGATTTTTTTAAATTTTTTTTTATTTTTTTTAATTTTTTTTTTAAATTTTTTTCAATTTTTTTTTAAATTTTTTTTGTAATTTTTTTAAAAATTTTTTTGTAATTTTTTTCGAAATTTTTTTTGAAATATTTTTTTTTTTTTTTTTTAATTTTTTTTTCGATTTTTTTTTTGAATTTTTTTTTTGATTTTTTTAAAATTTTTTTTTTCAATTTTTTTTGAATTTTTTTTGTGAATTTAAAAAAAAAAATTTTTAAATTTTTTTTTTCAATTTTTTTTTGAAATTTTTTTTCCGATTTTTTTAAATTTTTTTTTATTTTTTTTAATTTTTTTTTTAAATTTTTTTCAATTTTTTTTTAAATTTTTTTTGTAATTTTTTTAAAAATTTTTTTGTAATTTTTTTGAAATTTTTTTGAAATATTTTTTAGTTTTTTTTTGAAAATTTTTTATTTGAAATTTTTTTTGAAAAATTTTCTCTTTGAATTATTTTTTTTGATTTTTTTTAAAAATTTTTTTTAAATTTTTCTTTCAATTTTTTTTTTGAAAAATTTTTTTTTCAATTTTTTTTTTAATTTTTTTTTGATTTTTTAAATTTTTTTAAAAATTTTTTTATGAAATTTTTTTTTTGATTTTTTAAAATGTTTTTTCAAAATTTTTTTTGAAATTTTTTTTGTGAATTTTTTCAAAATTTTTTTTTTAAATTCTTTTTTTTGAATTTTTTTTGAAAAATTTTCTCTTTGAATTATTTTTTTTGATTTTTTTAAATTTTTTTTGAAAAATTTTCTCTTTGAATTATTTTTTTTGATTTTTTTTAAATTTTTTTTTCAATTTTTTTCTTCGATTTTTTTTTGAAATTTTTTTTTTGATTTTTTAAAAAATTTTTTTTCAATTTTTTTTTGAAATTTTTTTTGTGAATTTTTTAAAAAAAATTTTTTTAAATTTTTTTTTCGAATTTTTTTTTGAAATTTTTTTTTTCCGATTTTTTTAAAAAAATTTTTTATTTTTTTTAATTTTTTTTTTGAAATTTATTTTTCAATTTTTTTTTGAATTTTTTTAAAATTTTTTTTTTCAATTTTTTTTTGAATTTTTTTTTTTCAATTTTTTTTGGAAAATTTTCTCTTTGAATTATTTTTTTTGATTTTTTTTAAATTTTTTTTTTCAATTTTTTTTTGAATTTTTTTTGAAAAATTTTCTCTTTGAATTATTTTTTTTGATTTTTTTTAAATTTTTTTTTTGAAAATTTTTTTTTTGAATTTTTTTTTTGAATTTATTTTGAAAAATTTTCTCTTTGAATTATTTTTTTTGATTTTTTTAAATTTTTTTTTTGTTTTTTTTTTCAATTTTTTTTTGAATTTTTTTTAAATTTTTTTTTTGATTTTTTTTAAATTTTTTTTCAATTTTTTTTTGAAATTTTTTTTTTCGATTTTTTTTAAATTTTTTTTTGAATTTTTTTTTGAGTTTTTTTTTGAAAATTTTTTAAAATTTTTTTATGAAATTTTTTTTTTGATTTTTTCAAAAAAAAATTTTAAATTTTTTTTTGAAATTTTTTTCTGTGAATTTTTTTTAAATTGTTTTTTTTAATTTTTTTTTCAATTTTTTTTTGATATATTTTCAATTTTTTTTAAATTTTTTTTTTCAATTTTTTTTTTGAAAATTTTTTTTGAAAAATTTTCTCTTTGAATTATTTTTTTTGATTTTTTTAAAATTTTTTTTTGAAATTTTTTTTTTGATTTTTTTTTAAATTTTTTTTTGATTTTTTTAAATTTTTTTAAAAATTTTTTATTGAAATTTTTTTTGTGAATTTTTTTTAAAATTTTTTTTTTGATTTTTTTTTTATTTTTTTTTTCAATTTTTTTTTTGAAATTTTTTTTTAAAATTTTTTTTTGAAATTTTTTTTTGTGAATTTTTTTTAAATTTTTTTTAAAATTTTTTTTTGAAATTTTTTTTTTGAAATTTTTTTTTTGATTTTTTTTTTCAATTTTTTTTTATAATTTTTTTTTTGAAAATTTTTTTTTTGAATTTTTTTTTTAATTTTTTTTGAAAAATTTTCTCTTTGAATTATTTTTTATGATTTTTTTTAAATTTTTTTCTTCGATTTTTTTTTGAAATTTTTTTTTTGATTTTTTAAAAAATTTTTTTTCAATTTTTTTTTGAAATTTTTTTTGTGAATTTTTTAAAAAAAATTTTTTTAAATTTTTTTTTCGAATTTTTTTTTGAAATTTTTTTTTTCCGATTTTTTTAAAAAAATTTTTTATTTTTTTTAATTTTTTTTTTGAAATTTATTTTTCAATTTTTTTTTGAATTTTTTTGGTAATTTTTTTAAAATTTTTTTTTTCAATTTTTTTTTGAATTTTTTTTTTTCAATTTTTTTTGGAAAATTTTCTCTTTGAATTATTTTTTTTGATTTTTTTTAAATTTTTTTTTTCAATTTTTTTTTGAATTTTTTTTGAAAAATTTTCTCTTTGAATTATTTTTTTTGATTTTTTTTAAATTTTTTTTTTGAAAATTTTTTTTTTGAATTTTTTTTTTGAATTTATTTTGAAAAATTTTCTCTTTGAATTATTTTTTTTGATTTTTTTAAATTTTTTTTTTGATTTTTTTTTCAATTTTTTTTTGAATTTTTTTAAAATTTTTTTTTGATTTTTTTTAAATTTTTTTTTCAATTTTTTTTTGAAATTTTTTTTTTCGATTTTTTTTAAATTTTTTTTTGAATTTTTTTTTGAGTTTTTTTTTTGAAAATTTTTTAAAATTTTTTTATGAAATTTTTTTTTTGATTTTTTCAAAAAAAAATTTTAAATTTTTTTTTGAAATTTTTTTCTGTGAATTTTTTTTAAATTGTTTTTTTTAATTTTTTTTTCAATTTTTTTTTGATATATTTTCAATTTTTTTTAAATTTTTTTTTTCAATTTTTTTTTTGAAAATTTTTTTTGAAAAATTTTCTCTTTGAATTATTTTTTTTGATTTTTTTAAAATTTTTTTTTGAAATTTTTTTTTTGATTTTTTTTAAATTATTTTTTAAATTTTTTTTCAATTTTTTTTTGAAAAATTTTTTTTTGATTTTTTTTTTAAATTTTTTAAATTTTTTTTTGTGAATTTTTTTAAAATTTTTTTTTAAATTTTTTTTTTCAATTTTTTTTTTGAAATTTTTTTTTTGATTCTTTTTTTAAATTTTTTTAAATTTTTTTTTCAATTTTTTTTTTTAATTTTTTTTTGATTTTTTTTTGAAATTTTTTTTTTTGAAAATTTTTTTTAAAATTTTTTTTTTGAAATTTTTTTTTGAAAAATTTCCTTTTTGAAATTTTTTTTTCCGATTTTTTTTTAATTTTTTTTTTTTTAATTTCTTTTTTGAAATTTTTTTTTCAATTTATTTTTAAATTTTTTTTGTAATTTTTTTAAAAATTTTTTTGTAATTTTTTTCGAAATTTTTTTTGAAATATTTTTTATTTTTTTTCAATTTTTTTTCAATTTTTTTTTTTGAATTTTTTTTTGTATTTTTTTTAAAATATTTTTTTGTAATTTTTACGAAATTTTTTTGAAATATTTATTAGTTTTTTTTTGAAAATTTTTTATTTGAAATTTTTTTTGAAAAACTTTCTCTTTGAATTATTTTTTGGATTTTTTTAAAAATTTTTTTTAAATTTTTTTTTGAAATTTTTTATTTTGATTTTTTTAAAAAAATTTTTAAATTTTTTTTTCAATTTTTTCTTGAAAAATTTTTTTTTCAATTTTTTTAAAATTTTTTTATGAAATTTTTTTTTGAATTTTTTTAAAAATTTTTTTTGAATTTTTTTTTTCAATTTTTTTTTTTGAAATTTTTTTTTAAAATTTTTGTATGAATTTTTTTTTTATTTTTTCAAAATTTTTTTTAAATTTTTTTTTGAAATTTTTTTTGTGAATTTTTTAAAAATTTTTTTTTCAATTTTTTTTTTGAAATTTTTTTTTTGATTTTATTTCAATTTTTTTAAAATTTTTTTTAAATTTTTTTTTTCAATTTTTTTTTGAATTATTTTTTTTATTTTTTTCAAATTTTTTTTGTATTTTTTTTTGAAAATTTTTTTTTTGAATTTTTTTTTGAATTTTTTTTGAAAAATTTTCTCTTTGAATTATTTTTTTTTGATTTTTTTTAAATTTTTTTTTCAATTTTTTTTTTAAAATTTTTTTTTTTGATTTTTTTTTCAATTTTTTTTAAATTTTTTTTTTCAATTTTTTTTTTGAAAATTTTTTTTTGATTTTTTTAAAAATTTTTTTTGATTTTTTTTTAAAAAATTTTAAATTTTTTTTTGAAATTTTTTTTGTGAATTTTTTTTTTATTTTTTTTTTGATTTTTTTTTTTTATTTTTTTTTCAATTTTTTTTTTGAAATTTTTTTTTTAAATTTTTTTTTGAAATTTTTTTTTGTGAATTTTTTTAAAATTTTTTTTAAAATTTTTTTTTGAAATTTTTTTTTTGAAATTTTTTTTTTTGATTTTTTTTTTCAATTTTTTTTTATAATTTTTTTTTTGAAAATTTTTTTTTTGAATTTTTTTTTTAAATTTTTTTTTGAAAAATTTTCTCTTTGAATTATTTTTTATGATTTTTTTAAAAAATTTTTTTCGATTTTTTTTTTAATTTTTTTTTTGATTTTTAAAAATTTTTTTTTTCATTTTTTTTTAAAATTTTTTTTGTGAATTAAAAAAAAAAAAATTTTTAATTTTTTTTTTTTTGAATTTTTTTTTTCCGATTTTTTTTTAATTTTTTTTTTTTTTAATTTTTTTTTGAAATTTTTTTTAAAATTTTTTTTTGATTTTTTTAAAATTTTTTTTTGAATTTTTTTTTTGTGAATTTTTTTTAAATTTTTTTTTTCAATTTTTTTTTTGAAATTTTTTTTTGATTTTTTTTTCAATTTTTTTTTAAATTTTTTTTTATAATTTTTTTTTTGAAAATTTTTTTTTGAATTTTTTTTTTGAATTTTTTTCGAAAAATTTTCTCTTTGAATTATTTTTTTTGATTTTTTTTAATTTTTTTTTTTCAATTTTTTTTTGAAATTTTTTTTTGATTTTTTTAAAATTTTTTTTTAAATTTTTTTTTGAAATTTTTTTTTGTGAATTTTTTTGAATTTTTTTTTTGATTTTTTCATCAATTTTTTTTTAAATTTTTTTTTTTAATTTTTTTTTTGAAAATTTTTTTTTTGAATATTTTTTTTTATTTTTTTTTGAAAAATTTTCTCTTTGAATTATTTTTTATGATTTTTTTTAAATTTTTTTTTTCGATTTTTTTTTGAATTTTTTTTTTGATTTTTTTAAAAAAAATTTTCCAATTTTTTTGAATTTTTTTTGTGAATTTAAAAAAAAAAATTTTTAAATTTTTTTCTTCAATTTTTTTTTGAATTTTTTTTTCCGATTTTTTTTAAATTTTTTTTTATTTTTTTTAATTTTTTTTTTGAAATTTTTTTTAAAATTTTTTTTGTAATTTTTTAAAAAATTTTTTTGTAATTTTTTTCGAAATTTTTTTTGAAATATTTTTTATTTTTTTTTTTATTTTTTTTTCAATTTTTTTTTGAATTTTTTTGTATTTTTTTTAAATTTTTTTTTGTAATTTTTTCGAAATTTTTTTGAAATATTTTTTAGTTTTTTTTGAAAATTTTTTATTTGAAATTTTTTTTGAAAAATTTTCTCTTTGAATTATTTTTTTTGATTTTTTAAAAAAAAATTTTTTAAATTTTTCTTTCAATTTTTTTTTTGAAAAATTTTTTTTTCAATTTTTTTTTAAATTTTTTTTTTGATTTTTTAAATTTTTTTAAAAATTTTTTTATGAAATTTTTTTTTTGATTTTTTAAAATGTTTTTTCAAAATTTTTTTTGAATTTTTTTTTGTGAATTTTTTCAAAATTTTTTTTTTAAATTCTTTTTTTTTTTAATTTTTTTTTTGAATTTTTTTTTGAATTTTTTTTTTGAATTTTTTTTGAAAAATTTTCTCTTTGAATTATTTTTTTTGATTTTTTTAAAAATTTTTTTTCAATTTTTTTTGAATTTTTTTTTTTATTTTTTTAAAATTTTTTTTTAAATTTTTTTTTGAAAATTATTTTTTTGAATTTTTTTTTGAATTTTTTTTTGAAAAATTTTCTCTTTGAATTATTTTTTTTGATTTTTTTTAAATTTTTTTTTGAATTATTTTTTTTGATTTTTTTTAAAATTTTTTCTTATTTTTTTTTGAAAATTTTTTTTTTGAATTTTTTTTTGAATTTTTTTTGAAAAATTTTCTCTTTGAATTATTTTTTTTTGATTTTTTTTAATTTTTTTTTGAAATTTTTTTTTTTGATTTTTTTTTCAATTTTTTTTTAAATTTTTTTTTCAATTTTTTTTTGAAATTTTTTTTTTGATTTTTTTTAAAAATTTTTTTGATTTTTTTAAATTTTTTTAAAAATTTTTTATTGAAATTTTTTTTGTGAATTTTTTTTAAAATTTTTTTTTTGATTTTTTTTTTATTTTTTTTTTCAATTTTTTTTTTGAAATTTTTTTTTAAAATTTTTTTTTGAAATTTTTTTTTGTGAATTTTTTTTAAATTTTTTTTAAAATTTTTTTTTGAAATTTTTTTTTTGAAATTTTTTTTTTGATTTTTTTTTTTCAATTTTTTTTTATAATTTTTTTTTTGAAAATTTTTTTTTTGAATTTTTTTTTGAATTTTTTTTTTAATTTTTTTTGAAAAATTTTCTCTTTGAATTATTTTTTATGATTTTTTTTAAATTTTTTTTTTTCGATTTTTTTTTGAATTTTTTTTTTGATTTTTTTTCAATTTTTTTTAAATTTTTTTTTGTGAATTTAAAAAAAAAAATTTTTAAATTTTTTTTTTGAAATTTTTTTTTCCGATTTTTTTTTTTAATTTTTTTTGTAATTTTTTTAAAAATTTTTTTGTAATTTTTACGAAAATTTTTTGAAATATTTATTAGTTTTTTTTTGAAAATTTTTTATTTGAAATTTTTTTTGAAAAACTTTCTCTTTGAATTATTTTTTTTGATTTTTTTAAAAAATTTTTTAAAATTTTTTTTTGAAATTCTTTATTTTGATTTTTTTAAAAATTTTTTTCAATTTTTTCTTGAAAAATTTTTTTTTCAATTTTTTTTAAATTTTTTTTTTAATTTTTTTAAATTTTTTTTAAAATTTTTTTATGAAATTTTTTTTTTATTTTTCAAAATGTTTTTTCAAAATTTTTTTTTGAAATGTTTTTTGTGAATTTTTTTAAAAATTTTTTTTTAATTCTTTTTTTTAATTTTTTTTTTATTTTTTTTTTTAATTTTTTTTTCGATTTTTTTTTTGAATTTTTTTTGAATTTTTTTTTCAATTTTTTTTTTTGAATTTTTTTTTTAAAATTTTTTCATCAATTTTTTTTTTATTTTTTCAAATTTTTTTTTAAATTTTTTTTTGAAATTTTTTTTGTGAATTTTTTTAAATTTTTTTTTCAATTTTTTTTTTGAAATTTTTTTTTTGATTTTATTTCAATTTTTTTTTAATTTTTTTTTTTATTTTTTTTTCAATTTTTTTAAATTTTTTTTTTTGGAATTTATTTTTTTTTCAATTTTTTTAAAAATTTTTTTTAAATTTTTTTTTTGAAATTTTTTTTTTTGAAATTTGTTTTTTGAAATTTTTTTGGAAAATTTTCTCTTTGAATTATTTTTTTTGATTTTTTAAAATTTTTTTTTGAAATTTTTTTTTTGTTTTTTTTTTCAATTTTTTTTTAAATTTTTTTTTCAATTTTTTTTTTGAAAATTTTTTTTTCAATTTTTTTTAAATTTTTTTTTTTATTTTTTTAAAAAAAAATTTTAAATTTTTTTTTGAAATTTTTATTGTGAATTTTTTTAAAAATTTTTTTTGAAAATTTTTTTTTGATTTTTTTTTTTATTTTTTTCTAAATTTTTTTTTTCGATTTTTTTTTTATTTTTTTTGAATTTTTTTTTGAAAATTTTTTTTATAAATTTTTTTTTGATTTTTTTTGTAATTTTTTTTTTTAATTTTTTTTTTTAATTTTTTTTCAATTTTTTTTTTGAAAATTTTTTTTTAAATTTTTTTTTTGAATTTTTTTTTGAAAATTTTTTTTTGAATTTTTTTTAAATTTTTTTTTGAATTTTTTTTTGAGTTTTTTTTTGAAAATTTTTTTATGAAATTTTTTTTTTGATTTTTTAAATTTTTTTTTTAAATTTTTTTTTGAAATTTTTTTTTGAAATTTTTTTTTTTGATTTTTTTTTCAATTTTTTTTTAAATTTTTTTTTCAATTTTTTTTTGAAATTTTTTTTTTGTTTTTTTTTAAATTTTTTTTTGATTTTTTTAAATTTTTTTTAAAATTTTTTTTTGAAATTTTTTTTGTGAATTTTTTTTAAAATTTTTTTTTTGATTTTTTTTTTATTTTTTTTTCAATTTTTTTTTTGAAAATTTTTTTAAAAATTTTTTTTTGAAATTTTTTTTTGTGAATTTTTTTAAAATTTTTTTTTAAATTTTTTTTTGAATTTTTTTTTTGAAATTTTTTTTTTGATTTTTTTTTTCAATTTTTTTTTATAATTTTTTTTTTTGAAAATTTTTTTTTTGAATTTTTTTTTTTAATTTTTTTTGAAAAATTTTCTCTTTGAATTATTTTTTATGATTTTTTTTAAATTTTTTTTTTCGATTTTTTTTTGAATTTTTTTTTTGATTTTTTTAAAATTTTTTTTTCAATTTTTTTTGAAATTTTTTTTGTAAATTTAAAAAAAAAAATTTTAAATTTTTTTTTTCAATTTTTTTTGAAATTTTTTTTCCGATTTTTTTTTTATTTTTTTAAATTTTTTTTTTGAAATTTTTTTTTCAATTTTTTTTGTAATTTTATTAAAAATTTTTTTGTAATTTTTTTCGAAATTTTTTTGAAATATTTTTTAGTTGTTTTTTGAAAAATTTTTATTTGAAATTTTTTTTGAAAAATTTTCTATTTGAATTATTTTTTTTGATTTTTTTAAAAAATTTTTCTTAAATTTTTTTTTCAATTTTTTTTTTGAAAAATTTTTTTTTCAATTTTTTTAAAATTTTTTTTTCGATTTTTTAAATTTTTTTTAAAATTTTTTTATGAAATTTTTTTTTTGATTTTTTAAAATGTTTTTTCAAAATTTTTTTTTGAAATTTTTTTGTGAATTTTTTTAAAATTTAAAAAAAGAATTTAACAATTTTTTTAAATTTTTTTTTGAATTTTTTTTGAATATTTTTTTGAATTTTTTTTGAAAAATTTTCTCTTCGAATTATTTTTTTTGATTTTTTTTAAATTTTTATGAATTATTTTTTTTTATTTTTTTAAAAAATTTTTTAAATTTTTTTTTGAAAATTTTTTTTTTGAATTTTTTTTTTGAATTTTTTTTGAAAAATTATCTCTTTGAATTATTTTTTTTGATTTTTTTAAATTTTTTTTTTCAATTTTTTTTTGAATTATTTTTTTTTATTTTTTTCAAATTTTTTTTTTATTTTTTTTTTGAAAATTTTTTTTTTGAATTTTTTTTTGAATTTTTTTTGAAAAATTTTCTCTTTCAATTATTTTTTTTGATTTTTTTTTAAATTTTTTTTTCAATTTTTTTTTTGAAAATTTTTTTTTGATTTTTTTTAAATTTTTTTTTTTGATTTTTTTAAAAAAAATTTTAAATTTTTTTTTGAAATCTTTTTTGTGATTTTTTTTTAAAATTTTTTTTTGTTTTTTTTTTTTCCAATTTTTTTTTGAAAATTTTTTTTAAATTTTTTTTTTGAAATTTTTTTTTGTGAATTTTTTTTAAATTTTTTCTAAAATTTTTTTTTGAAATTTTTTTTTTGAAATTTTTTTTTTGATTTTTTTTTCAATTTTTTTTTATAATTTTTTTTTTGAAAATTTTTTTTTTGAATTTTTTTTTAAATTTATTTTTGAAAAATTTTCTCTTTGAATTATTTTTTATGATTTTTTTTAAATTTTTTTTTTCGATTTTTTTTTGAATTTTTTTTTTTATTTTTTTAAATTTTTTTTTTCAATTTTTATTAAATTTTTTTTTGTGAATTTAAAAAAAAAAAATTTTTTAATTTTTTTTCTGAAATTTTTTTTTCCGATTTTTTTTTAATTTTTTTTTTTTTTTAATTTCTTTTTTGAAATTTTTTTTTCAATTTATTTTTAAATTTTTTTTGTAATTTTTTTAAAAATTTTTTTGTAATTTTTTTCGAAATTTTTTTTGAAATATTTTTTATTTTTTTTTCAATTTTTTTTCAATTTTTTTTTTGAATTTTTTTTTGTATTTTTTTTAAAATATTTTTTTGTAATTTTTACGAAATTTTTTTGAAATATTTATTAGTTTTTTTTTGAAAATTTTTTATTTGAAATTTTTTTTGAAAAACTTTCTCTTTGAATTATTTTTTGGATTTTTTTAAAATTTTTTTTAAAATTTTTTTTTGAAATTTTTTATTTTGATTTTTTTAAAAAAATTTTTAAATTTTTTTTTCAATTTTTTCTTGAAAAATTTTTTTTTCAATTTTTTTAAATTTTTTTTTTGATTTTTTAAAATTTTTTTTAAAATTTTTTTATGAAATTTTTTTTTGAATTTTTTTAAAAATTTTTTTTGAATTTTTTTTTTCAATTTTTTTTTTTGAAATTTTTTTTTAAAATTTTTTTATGAATTTTTTTTTATTTTTTCAAAAATTTTTTTAAATTTTTTTTTGAAATTTTTTTTGTGAATTTTTTAAAAATTTTTTTTTCAATTTTTTTTTTGAAATTTTTTTTTTGATTTTATTTCAATTTTTTTAAAATTTTTTTTAAATTTTTTTTTTCAATTTTTTTTTGAATTATTTTTTTTATTTTTTTCAAATTTTTTTTGTATTTTTTTTTGAAAATTTTTTTTTTGAATTTTTTTTTGAATTTTTTTTGAAAAATTTTCTCTTTGAATTATTTTTTTTTGATTTTTTTTAAATTTTTTTTTCAATTTTTTTTTTGAAATTTTTTTTTTTGATTTTTTTTTCAATTTTTTTTCAATTTTTTTTTTCAATTTTTTTTTTGAAAATTTTTTTTTGATTTTTTTTAAAATTTTTTTTGATTTTTTTTTAAAAAATTTTAAATTTTTTTTTGAAATTTTTTTTGTGAATTTTTTTTTTTATTTTTTTTTTTGATTTTTTTTTTTATTTTTTTTCCAATTTTTTTTTTGAAATTTTTTTTTTTAATTTTTTTTTGAAATTTTTTTTTGTGAATTTTTTTAAAATTTTTTTTTAAATTTTTTTTTGAAATTTTTTTTTTGAAATTTTTTTTTTTGATTTTTTTTTTCAATTTTTTTTTATAATTTTTTTTTTGAAAATTTTTTTTTTGAATTTTTTTTTTAAATTTTTTTTTGAAAAATTTTCTCTTTGAATTATTTTTTATGATTTTTTTAAAAAATTTTTTTCGATTTTTTTTTGAATTTTTTTTTTGATTTTTTAAAATTTTTTTTTTCAATTTTTTTTAAAATTTTTTTTGTGAATTAAAAAAAAAAAAATTTTTAATTTTTTTTTTTTTGAATTTTTTTTTTCCGATTTTTTTTTAATTTTTTTTTTTTTTAATTTTTTTTTGAAATTTTTTTTTCAATTTTTTTTTTAATTTTTTTTGTAATTTTTTTAAAAATTTTTTTGTAATTTTTTTCGAAATTTTTTTTGAAATATTTTTTTTTTTTCAATTTTTTTTCAATTTTTTTTTGAATTTTTTTTTGTATTTTTTTTAAATATTTTTTTGTAATTTTTACGAAATTTTTTTGAAATATTTATTAGTTTTTTTTTGAAAATTTTTTATTTGAAATTTTTTTTGAAAAACTTTCTCTTTGAATTATTTTTTTTGATTTTTTTAAAAAAATTTTTTAAATTCTTTTTTGAAAATTTTTATTTTGATTTTTTTAAAATTTTTTTAAAATTTTTTTTCAATTTTTTCTTGAAAAATTTTTTTTTCAATTTTTTTTAAATTTTTTTTTTGATTTTTTTAAATTTTTTTAAAAATTTTTTTATGAAATTTTTTTTTTATTTTTTAATATGTTTTTTCAAAATTTTTTTTTGAAATGTTTTTTGTGAATTTTTTTAAAAATTTTTTTTTAATTCTTTTTTTTAATTTTTTTTTTGAATTTTTTTTTTGAATTTTTTTTTCGAATTTTTTTTTGAATTTTTTTAAAAATTTTTTTTGAATTTTTTTTTCAATTTTTTTTTTTTGAAATTTTTTTTTTCAATTTTTTTTTTTTGAAATTTTTTTTTTAAATTTTTTTATGAATTTTTTTTTTATTTTTTCAAAATTTTTTTAAAATTTTTTTTTGAAATTTTTTTTTGATTTTATTTAAATTTTTTTTAAATTTTTTTTTTGAAATTTATTTTTTTTTCAATTTTTTAAAAAAAATTTTTTTAATTTTTTTTTTGAAAATTTTTTTTTTGAATTTTTTTTTTTGAAATTTTTTTGGAAAATTTTCTCTTTGAATTATTTTTTTTGATTTTTTTAAATTTTTTTTTTGAAATTTTTTTTTTGTTTTTTTTTTCAATTTTTTTTAAAATTTTTTTTTCAATTTTTTTTTTGAAAATTTTTTTTTCAATTTTTTTAAAATTTTTTTTTTGATTTTTTTAAAAAAAATTTTTAAATTTTTTTTTGAAATTTTTATTGTGAATTTTTTTTAAAATTTTTTTTTGAAATTTTTTTCGAAATTTTTTTTTTCGATTTTTTTTTTATTTTTTTTGAATTTTTTTTTTGAAAATTTTTTTTATAAATTTTTTTTTGATTTTTTTTTGTAATTTTTTTTAAATTTTTTTTAAAAATTTTTTTTCAATTTTTTTTTTGAAAATTTTTTTATGAAATTTTTTTTTTTTTGATTTTTTAAAATTTTTTTTTGAAATTTTTTTTGATTTTTTTTAAATTTTTTTTTTCAATTTTTTTTTGAAATTTTTTTTTTGATTTTTTTAAAATTATTTTTTAAATTTTTTTTTCAATTTTTTTTTGAAAAATTTTTTTTTGAATTTTTTTAAAATTTTTTTAATTTTTTTTAAATTTTTTTTTGATTTTTTTGTGAATTTTTTTTAAAATTTTTTTTAAAATTTTTTTTTTGAAATTTTTTTTTGAAAAATTTCCTTTTTGAAATTTTTTTTCCGATTTTTTTTAAAATTTTTTTTTTCAATTTTTTTTTTAATTTTTTTTTTAAATTTTTTTTTTCTCAAATTTTCTCTTTGAAACTTTTTTTTGATTTTTTTAAAAATTTTTTTTTGTAATTTTTTTCTAAATTTTTTTGAAATTTTTTTGAAGTTTTTTTTTGAAAATTTTCCATCTGAAATTTTTTTTTTGAAATTTTTCTTTCGAAATTTTTTTTGTAAATTTTTTTTTGAATTTTTTTTTGTAAATTTTTTTTTAAATTTTTTTTTCGAATTTTTTTTTGAAATTTTTTTAAATTTTTTTTTGAATTTTTTTTTTAAATTTTTTTATGAAATTATTTTTTTGTGAATTTTTTTTTAAATTCTTTTTTATTTTTTTTTCAATTTTTTTTTTGAAAATATTTTTTTTATTTTTTTTGAATTTTTTTTTTGATTTTTTTAATTTTTTTTTTAATTTTTTTTTGAAATTTTTTTTGTGAATTTTTTTTAAATTTTTTTTTTCAATTTTTTTTTTGAAATTTTTTTTTTTTAATTTTTTTTTTCAATTTTTTTTTGAATTTTTTTTTTGATTTTTTTTTAAATTTTTTTAAATTTTTTTTTAAATTTTTTTTTGAATTTTTTTTTTGATTTTTTTTGAAATTTTTTTTTTCGATTTTTTTTTGAAATTTTTTTTAAATTTTTTTTTAAAATTTTTTTTTTCAATTTTTTTTTGAATTTTTTTTTTTCAATTTTTTTTGGAAAAATTTCTCTTTGAATTATTTTTTTTTGATTTTTTTTAAATTTTTTTTTTCAATTTTTTTTTGAATTTTTTTTTTCAATTTTTTTTGAAAAATTTTCTCTTTGAATTATTTTTTTTGATTTTTTTTAAATTTTTTTTTTGAAAATTTTTTTTTTGAATTTTTTTTTTGAATTTATTTTGAAAAATTTTCTCTTTGAATTATTTTTTTTGATTTTTTTAAATTTTTTTTTCAATTTTTTTTTTGAAATTTTTTTTTTGATTTTTTTTTCAATTTTTTTTTGAAAAATTTTTTTTGAATTTTTTTTAAATTTTTTTTTTGATTTTTTTAAAATTTTTTTTTCAATTTTTTTTTTGAAATTTTTTTTTTCGATTTTTTTTTGAATTTTTTTTGAATTTTTTTTTTGAAAATTTTTTTTATAAATTTTTTTTTGAATTTTTTCTGTAATTTTTTTTTTAATTTTTTTTTTAAATTTTTTTTCAATTTTTTTTTTGAAAATTTTTTTTCAATTTTTTTTTTCAATTTTTTTTTGAAAATTTTTTTTCGAATTTTTTTTAAATTTTTTTTTGAATTTTTTTTGAGTTTTTTTTTGAAAATTTTTTTAAATTTTTTTATGAAATTTTTTTTTTGATTTTTTCAAAAAAAATTTTTAAATTTTTTTTTGAAATTTTTTTTTGTGAATTTTTTTTAAATTGTTTTTTTTAAATTTTTTTTTTCAATTTTTTTTTGATATATTTTCAATTTTTTTTAAATTTTTTTTTTCAATTTTTTTTTTGAAAATTTTTTTTGAAAAATTTTCTCTTTGAATTATTTTTTTTGATTTTTTTAAAAATTTTTTTTGAAATTTTTTTTTTGATTTTTTTTAAATTATTTTTTTAATTTTTTTTCAATTTTTTTTTGAAAAATTTTTTTTTGATTTTTTTTGTGAATTTTTTTAAAATTTTTTTTTAAATTTTTTTTTTCAATTTTTTTTTTGAAATTTTTTTTTGATTCTTTTTTAAAATTTTTTTAAATTTTTTTTTCAATTTTTTTTTTGAAATTTTTTTTTGATTTTTTTTTGAAATTTTTTTTTTTGAAAATTTTTTTTTAAATTTTTTTTTTGAAATTTTTTTTTGAAAAATTTCCTTTTTGAAATTTTTTTTTCCGATTTTTTTTTAAATTTTTTTTTTCAATTTTTTTTTGAATTTTTTTTTTCAATTTTTTTTTTTTTTTAATTTTCTCTTTGAAACTTTTTTTTGATTTTTTAAAATTTTTTTTGAAAAATTTTCTCTTTGAATTATTTTTTTTGATTTTTTTTAAAATTTTTTTTCAATTTTTTTTTTCGATTTTTTTTTGAAATTTTTTTTTTGATTTTTAAAAAAATTTTTTTTCAATTTTTTTTTGAAATTTTTTTTGTGAATTTTTTAAAAAAAAATTTTTTAAATTTTTTTTTCGAATTTTTTTTTGAAATTTTTTTTTCCGATTTTTTTAAAAATTTTTTTTATTTTTTTTAATTTTTTTTTTTGAAATTTATTTTTCAATTTTTTTTTGAATTTTTTTTGTAATTTTTTCAAAAATTTTTTTGTAATTTTTTTGGAAATTTTTTTTGAATTTTTTTTTGAAATTTTTTTTTTCGAATTTTTTTTTTGATTTTTTTTCAATTTTTTTTTAAATTTTTTTTTCAATTTTTTTTTTTGTAATTTTTTTTTTCAATTTTTTTTTAAATTTTTTTTTCAATTTTTTTTTTGAAAATTTTTGTTTTGAATTTTTTTTTGAAATTTTTTTTTTCGAATTTTTTTTTTGATTTTTTTTCAATTTTTTTTTTAATTTTTTTTTCAATTTTTTTTTTGAAATTTTTTGTTTTGAATTTTTTTTTGAAAATTTTTTTTTTGAATTTTTTTTTGAATTTTTTTTTTAATTTTTTTTGAAAAATTTTCTCTTTGAACTATTTTTTATGATTTTTTTTAAATTTTTTTTTTTCGATTTTTTTTTGAATTTTTTTTTTGATTTTTTTTCAATTTTTTTTAAATTTTTTTTTGTGAATTTAAAAAAAAAAATTTTTAAATTTTTTTTTTTAAATTTTTTTTTCCGATTTTTTTTTTAAATTTTTTTTGTAATTTTTTTAAAAATTTTTTTGTAATTTTTACGAAAATTTTTTGAAATATTTATTAGTTTTTTTTTGAAAATTTTTTATTTGAAATTTTTTTTGAAAAACTTTCTCTTTGAATTATTTTTTTTGATTTTTTTAAAAATTTTTTTAAAATTTTTTTTTGAAATTCTTTATTTTGATTTTTTTAAAATTTTTTTTCAATTTTTTCTTGAAAAATTTTTTTTTCAATTTTTTTTAAATTTTTTTTTTAATTTTTTAAATTTTTTTTAAAATTTTTTTATGAAATTTTTTTTTTATTTTTTAAAATGTTTTTTCAAAATTTTTTTTGAAATGTTTTTTGTGAATTTTTTTAAAAATTTTTTTTTAATTCTTTTTTTTAATTTTTTTTTTATTTTTTTTTTAATTTTTTTTTTCGATTTTTTTTTTGAATTTTTTTAAAAATTTTTTTTGAATTTTTTTTTTCAATTTTTTTTTTTGAATTTTTTTTTTTAAATTTTTTCATCAATTTTTTTTTTATTTTTTCAAAATTTTTTTTAAATTTTTTTTTGAAATTTTTTTTGTGAATTTTTTTAAATTTTTTTTTCAATTTTTTTTTTGAAATTTTTTTTTTGATTTTATTTCAATTTTTTTTTAATTTTTTTTTTTTATTTTTTTTTCAATTTTTTTAAATTTTTTTTTTTGGAATTTATTTTTTTTTCAATTTTTTTAAAAATTTTTTTTAAATTTTTTTTTTGAAAATTTTTTTTTTGAAATTTGTTTTTTGAAATTTTTTTGGAAAATTTTCTCTTTGAATTATTTTTTTTGATTTTTTAAAATTTTTTTTTGAAATTTTTTTTTTGTTTTTTTTTTCAATTTTTTTTAAAATTTTTTTTTCAATTTTTTTTTTGAAAATTTTTTTTTCAATTTTTTTTAAATTTTTTTTTTTATTTTTTTAAAAAAAAATTTTAAATTTTTTTTTGAAATTTTTATTGTGAATTTTTTTTAAAATTTTTTTTGAAAATTTTTTTTTGATTTTTTTTTTTTATTTTTTTCTAAATTTTTTTTTTTCGATTTTTTTTTTATTTTTTTTGAATTTTTTTTTGAAAATTTTTTTTATAAATTTTTTTTTGATTTTTTTTGTATTTTTTTTTTTTAATTTTTTTTTAAAATTTTTTTTCAATTTTTTTTTTGAAAATTTTTTTTTAAATTTTTTTTTTGAATTTTTTTTTGAAAATTTTTTTTTGAATTTTTTTTAAATTTTTTTTTGAATTTTTTTTTGAGTTTTTTTTTGAAAATTTTTTTATGAAATTTTTTTTTTGATTTTTTAAATTTTTTTTTTAAATTTTTTTTTGAAATTTTTTTTTGAAATTTTTTTTTTTGATTTTTTTTTCAATTTTTTTTTAAATTTTTTTTTCAATTTTTTTTTGAAATTTTTTTTTTGTTTTTTTTTAAATTTTTTTTTTGATTTTTTTAAATTTTTTTTAAAATTTTTTTTTGAAATTTTTTTTGTGAATTTTTTTTAAAATTTTTTTTTTGATTTTTTTTTTATTTTTTTTTCAATTTTTTTTTTGAAAATTTTTTTAAAAATTTTTTTTTGAAATTTTTTTTTGTGAATTTTTTTAAAATTTTTTTTTAAATTTTTTTTTGAATTTTTTTTTTTGAAATTTTTTTTTTGATTTTTTTTTTCAATTTTTTTTTATAATTTTTTTTTTTGAAAATTTTTTTTTTGAATTTTTTTTTAAAATTTTTTTTGAAAAATTTTCTCTTTGAATTATTTTTTATGATTTTTTTTAAATTTTTTTTTTCGATTTTTTTTTGAATTTTTTTTTTGATTTTTTTAAAATTTTTTTTTCAATTTTTTTTGAAATTTTTTTTGTAAATTTAAAAAAAAAAATTTAAAATTTTTTTTTTCAATTTTTTTTGAAATTTTTTTTCCGATTTTTTTTTTATTTTTTTAAATTTTTTTTTGAAATTTTTTTTTCAATTTTTTTTGTAATTTTATTAAAAATTTTTTTGTAATTTTTTTCGAAATTTTTTTGAAATATTTTTTAGTTGTTTTTTGAAAAATTTTTATTTGAAATTTTTTTTGAAAAATTTTCTCTTTGAATTATTTTTTTTGATTTTTTTAAAAAATTTTTCTTAAATTTTTTTTTCAATTTTTTTTTTGAAAAATTTTTTTTTCAATTTTTTTTAAATTTTTTTTTCGATTTTTTAAATTTTTTTTAAAATTTTTTTATGAAATTTTTTTTTTGATTTTTTAAAATGTTTTTTCAAAATTTTTTTTTGAAATTTTTTTGTGAATTTTTTTAAAATTTAAAAAAAGAATTTAACAATTTTTTTAAATTTTTTTTTGAATTTTTTTTGAATTTTTTTTTGAATTTTTTTTGAAAAATTTTCTCTTCGAATTATTTTTTTTGATTTTTTTTAAATTTTTATGAATTATTTTTTTTTATTTTTTTAAAAATTTTTTTAAATTTTTTTTTGAAAATTTTTTTTTTGAATTTTTTTTTTGAATTTTTTTTGAAAAATTATCTCTTTGAATTATTTTTTTTGATTTTTTTTTAAATTTTTTTTTCAATTTTTTTTTTGAAAATTTTTTTTTGATTTTTTTTAAATTTTTTTTTTTGATTTTTTTAAAAAAAATTTTAAATTTTTTTTTGAAATCTTTTTTGTGAATTTTTTTTAAAATTTTTTTTTGTTTTTTTTTTTTTCCAATTTTTTTTTGAAAATTTTTTTTAAATTTTTTTTTTGAAATTTTTTTTTGTGAATTTTTTTTAAATTTTTTCTAAAATTTTTTTTTGAAATTTTTTTTTTGAAATTTTTTTTTTGATTTTTTTTTTCAATTTTTTTTTATAATTTTTTTTTTGAAAATTTTTTTTTTGAATTTTTTTTTAAATTTATTTTTGAAAAATTTTCTCTTTGAATTATTTTTTATGATTTTTTTTAAATTTTTTTTTTCGATTTTTTTTTGAATTTTTTTTTGATTTTTTTAAATATTTTTTTTCAATTTTTATTAAATTTTTTTTTGTGAATTTAAAAAAAAAAATTTTTTTAATTTTTTTTCTGAAATTTTTTTTTCCGATTTTTTTTTAATTTTTTTTTTTTTTAATTTCTTTTTTGAAATTTTTTTTTCAATTTATTTTTAAATTTTTTTTGTAATTTTTTTAAAAATTTTTTTGTAATTTTTTTCGAAATTTTTTTTGAAATATTTTTTATTTTTTTTTCAATTTTTTTTCAATTTTTTTTTTTGAATTTTTTTTTGTATTTTTTTTAAAATATTTTTTTGTAATTTTTACGAAATTTTTTTGAAATATTTATTAGTTTTTTTTTGAAAATTTTTTATTTGAAATTTTTTTTGAAAAACTTTCTCTTTGAATTATTTTTTGGATTTTTTTAAAAAATTTTTTTAAATTTTTTTTTGAAATTTTTTATTTTGATTTTTTTAAAAAAATTTTTAAATTTTTTTTTCAATTTTTTCTTGAAAAATTTTTTTTTCAATTTTTTTTAAATTTTTTTTTTGATTTTTTAAAATTTTTTTTAAAATTTTTTTATGAAATTTTTTTTTGAATTTTTTTAAAAATTTTTTTTGAATTTTTTTTTCCAATTTTTTTTTTTGAAATTTTTTTTTAAAATTTTTTTATGAATTTTTTTTTTATTTTTTCAAAATTTTTTTTAAATTTTTTTTTGAAATTTTTTTTGTGAATTTTTTAAAAATTTTTTTTTCAATTTTTTTTTTGAATTTTTTTTTTTGATTTTATTTCAATTTTTTTTAAATTTTTTTTTTCAATTTTTTTTTGAATTATTTTTTTTATTTTTTTCAAATTTTTTTTGTATTTTTTTTTGAAAATTTTTTTTTTGAATTTTTTTTTGAATTTTTTTTGAAAAATTTTCTCTTTGAATTATTTTTTTTTGATTTTTTCTAAATTTTTTTTTCAATTTTTTTTTTGAAATTTTTTTTTTTGATTTTTTTTTCAATTTTTTTTAAATTTTTTTTTTCAATTTTTTTTTTGAAAATTTTTTTTTGATTTTTTTAAAAATTTTTTTTGATTTTTTTTTAAAAAATTTTAAATTTTTTTTTGAAATTTTTTTTGTGAATTTTTTTTTTTATTTTTTTTTTTGATTTTTTTTTATTTTTTTTCCAATTTTTTTTTTGAAATTTTTTTTTTTAATTTTTTTTTGAAATTTTTTTTTGTGAATTTTTTTTAAATTTTTTTTTAAATTTTTTTTTGAAATTTTTTTTTTGAAATTTTTTTTTTTGATTTTTTTTTTCAATTTTTTTTTATAATTTTTTTTTTGAAAATTTTTTTTTTGAATTTTTTTTTTAAATTTTTTTTTGAAAAATTTTCTCTTTGAATTATTTTTTATGATTTTTTTAAAAATTTTTTTTCGATTTTTTTTTGAATTTTTTTTTTGATTTTTTAAAATTTTTTTTTTCAATTTTTTTTAAAATTTTTTTTTGAAATTTTTATTGTGAATTTTTTTTAAAATTTTTTTTGAAAATTTTTTTTTGATTTTTTTTTTTTATTTTTTTCTAAATTTTTTTTTTTCGATTTTTTTTTATTTTTTTTGAATTTTTTTTTGAAAATTTTTTTTATATATTTTTTTTTGATTTTTTTTGTAATTTTTTTTTTTAATTTTTTTTTTAAATTTTTTTTCAATTTTTTTTTTGAAAATTTTTTTTTTAATTTTTTTTTTGAATTTTTTTTTGAAAATTTTTTTTTGAATTTTTTTTAAATTTTTTTTTGAATTTTTTTTTGAGTTTTTTTTTGAAAATTGTTTTATGAAATTTTTTTTTTGATTTTTTAAATTTTTTTTTAAATTTTTTTTTGAAATTTTTTTTTGAAATTTTTTTTTTGATTTTTTTTTCAATTTTTTTTTAAATTTTTTTTTCAATTTTTTTTTGAAATTTTTTTTTTGTTTTTTTTTAAATTTTTTTTTTGATTTTTTTAAATTTTTTTTAAAATTTTTTTTTGAAATTTTTTTTGTGAATTTTTTTTAAAATTTTTTTTTTGATTTTTTTTTTATTTTTTTTTCAATTTTTTTTTTGAAAATTTTTTTAAAAATTTTTTTTTGAAATTTTTTTTTGTGAATTTTTTTAAAATTTTTTTTTTAATTTTTTTTTGAATTTTTTTTTTGAAATTTTTTTTTTGATTTTTTTTTTCAATTTTTTTTTATAATTTTTTTTTTTGAAAATTTTTTTTTTGAATTTTTTTTTTAAATTTTTTTTGAAAAATTTTCTCTTTGAATTATTTTTTATGATTTTTTTTAAATTTTTTTTTTCGATTTTTTTTTGAATTTTTTTTTTGATTTTTTTAAAATTTTTTTTTCAATTTTTTTTGAAATTTTTTTTGTAAATTTAAAAAAAAAAATTTTAAATTTTTTTTTTCAATTTTTTTTGAAATTTTTTTTCCGATTTTTTTTTTATTTTTTTAAATTTTTTTTTTGAAATTTTTTTTTCAATTTTTTTTGTAATTTTATTAAAAATTTTTTTGTAATTTTTTTCGAAATTTTTTTGAAATATTTTTTAGTTGTTTTTTGAAAAATTTTTATTTGAAATTTTTTTTGAAAAATTTTCTTTTTGAATTATTTTTTTTGATTTTTTTAAAAAATTTTTCTTAAATTTTTTTTTCAATTTTTTTTTTGAAAAATTTTTTTTTCAATTTTTTTAAAATTTTTTTTTCGATTTTTTAAATTTTTTTTAAAATTTTTTTATGAAATTTTTTTTTTGATTTTTTAAAATGTTTTTTCAAAATTTTTTTTTGAAATTTTTTTGTGAATTTTTTTAAAATTTAAAAAAAGAATTTAACAATTTTTTTAAATTTTTTTTTGAATTTTTTTTGAATTTTTTTTTGAATTTTTTTTGAAAAATTTTCTCTTCGAATTATTTTTTTTGATTTTTTTTAAATTTTTATGAATTATTTTTTTTTATTTTTTTAAAAATTTTTTTAAATTTTTTTTTGAAAATTTTTTTTTTGAATTTTTTTTTTGAATTTTTTTTGAAAAATTATCTCTTTGAATTATTTTTTTTGATTTTTTTTTAAATTTTTTTTTCAATTTTTTTTTTTGAAAATTTTTTTTTGATTTTTTTTAAATTTTTTTTTTTGATTTTTTTAAAAAAAATTTTAATTTTTTTTTTGAAATCTTTTTTGTGAATTTTTTTTAAAATTTTTTTTTGTTTTTTTTTTTTTCCAATTTTTTTTTGAAATTTTTTTTTAAATTTTTTTTTTGAAATTTTTTTTTGTGAATTTTTTTTAAATTTTTTCTAAAATTTTTTTTTGAAATTTTTTTTTTGAAATTTTTTTTTTGATTTTTTTTTTCAATTTTTTTTTATAATTTTTTTTTTGAAAATTTTTTATTTGAATTTTTTTTTAAATTTATTTTTGAAAAATTTTCTCTTTGAATTATTTTTTATGATTTTTTTTAAATTTTTTTTTTCGATTTTTTTTTGAATTTTTTTTTTGATTTTTTTAAATATTTTTTTTCAATTTTTATTAAATTTTTTTTTGTGAATTTAAAAAAAAAAATTTTTTTAATTTTTTTTCTGAAATTTTTTTTTCCGATTTTTTTTTAATTTTTTTTTTTTTTAATTTCTTTTTTGAAATTTTTTTTTCAATTTATTTTTAAATTTTTTTTGTAATTTTTTTAAAAATTTTTTTGTAATTTTTTTCGAAATTTTTTTTGAAATATTTTTTATTTTTTTTTCAATTTTTTTTCAATTTTTTTTTTTGAATTTTTTTTTGTATTTTTTTTAAAATATTTTTTTGTAATTTTTACGAAATTTTTTTGAAATATTTATTAGTTTTTTTTTGAAAATTTTTTATTTGAAATTTTTTTTGAAAAACTTTCTCTTTGAATTATTTTTTGGATTTTTTTAAAAATTTTTTTTAAATTTTTTTTTGAAATTTTTTATTTTGATTTTTTTAAAAAAATTTTTAAATTTTTTTTTCAATTTTTTCTTGAAAAATTTTTTTTTCAATTTTTTTTAAATTTTTTTTTTGATTTTTTAAAATTTTTTTTAAAATTTTTTTATGAAATTTTTTTTTGAATTTTTTTAAAAATTTTTTTTGATTTTTTTTTTTCAATTTTTTTTTTTGAAATTTTTTTTTAAAATTTTTTTATGAATTTTTTTTTTATTTTTTCAAAATTTTTTTTAAATTTTTTTTTGAAATTTTTTTTGTGAATTTTTTAAAAATTTTTTTTTTTTTCAATTTTTTTTTTTGAAATTTTTTTTTTGATTTTATTTCAATTTTTTTTAAATTTTTTTTAAATTTTTTTTTTCAATTTTTTTTTGAATTATTTTTTTTATTTTTTTCAAATTTTTTTTGTATTTTTTTTTGAAAATTTTTTTTTTGAATTTTTTTTTGAATTTTTTTTGAAAAATTTTCTCTTTGAATTATTTTTTTTTGATTTTTTTTAAATTTTTTTTTCAATTTTTTTTTTGAAATTTTTTTTTTGATTTTTTTTTCAATTTTTTTTAAATTTTTTTTTTCAATTTTTTTTTTGAAAATTTTTTTTTGATTTTTTTTAAAATTTTTTTTGATTTTTTTTTAAAAAATTTTAAATTTTTTTTTGAAATTTTTTTTGTGAATTTTTTTTTTTATTTTTTTTTTTGATTTTTTTTTTATTTTTTTTCCAATTTTTTTTTTGAAATTTTTTTTTTTAATTTTTTTTTGAAATTTTTTTTTGTGAATTTTTTTTAAATTTTTTTTTAAATTTTTTTTTGAAATTTTTTTTTTGAAATTTTTTTTTTGATTTTTTTTTTCAATTTTTTTTTATAATTTTTTTTTTGAAAATTTTTTTTTTGAATTTTTTTTTTAAATTTTTTTTTGAAAAATTTTCTCTTTGAATTATTTTTTATGATTTTTTTAAAAATTTTTTTTCGATTTTTTTTTTAATTTTTTTTTTGATTTTTTAAAATTTTTTTTTTCAATTTTTTTTTAAATTTTTTTTGTGAATTAAAAAAAAAAATTTTTAATTTTTTTTTTTTGAATTTTTTTTTTCCGATTTTTTTTTAATTTTTTTTTTTTTAAATTTTTTTTTGAAATTTTTTTTTCAATTTTTTTTTAAATTTTTTTTGTAATTTTTTTAAAAATTTTTTTGTAATTTTTTTCGAAATTTTTTTTGAAATATTTTTTTTTTTTCAATTTTTTTTCAATTTTTTTTTGAATTTTTTTTTGTATTTTTTTTAAATATTTTTTTGTAATTTTTACGAAATTTTTTTGAAATATTTATTAGTTTTTTTTTGAAAATTTTTTATTTGAAATTTTTTTTGAAAAACTTTCTCTTTGAATTATTTTTTTTGATTTTTTTAAAAAAATTTTTTAAATTCTTTTTTGAAAATTTTTATTTTGATTTTTTTAAAATTTTTTTAAAATTTTTTTTCAATTTTTTCTTGAAAAATTTTTTTTTCAATTTTTTTTAAATTTTTTTTTTGATTTTTTAAAAATTTTTTTAAAATTTTTTTATGAAATTTTTTTTTTATTTTTTAATATGTTTTTTCAAAATTTTTTTTTGAAATGTTTTTTGTGAATTTTTTTAAAAATTTTTTTTTAATTCTTTTTTTTAATTTTTTTTTGAATTTTTTTTTTGAATTCTTTTTTCGAATTTTTTTTTGAATTTTTTTAAAAATTTTTTTTGAATTTTTTTTTCAATTTTTTTTTTTTGAAATTTTTTTTTAAATTTTTTTTTTGAAATTTTTTTTTGTGAATTTTTTTTAAATTTTTTCTAAAATTTTTTTTTGAAATTTTTTTTTTGAAATTTTTTTTTTGATTTTTTTTTTCAATTTTTTTTTATAATTTTTTTTTTGAAAATTTTTTATTTGAATTTTTTTTTAAATTTATTTTTGAAAAATTTTCTCTTTGAATTATTTTTTATGATTTTTTTTAAATTTTTTTTTTCGATTTTTTTTTGAATTTTTTTTTTGATTTTTTTAAATATTTTTTTTCAATTTTTATTAAATTTTTTTTTGTGAATTTAAAAAAAAAATTTTTTTTAATTTTTTTTCTGAAATTTTTTTTTCCGATTTTTTTTTAATTTTTTTTTTTTTAATTTCTTTTTTGAAATTTTTTTTTCAATTTATTTTTAAATTTTTTTTGTAATTTTTTTAAAAATTTTTTTGTAATTTTTTTCGAAATTTTTTTTGAAATATTTTTTATTTTTTTTTCAATTTTTTTTCAATTTTTTTTTTGAATTTTTTTTTGTATTTTTTTTAAAATATTTTTTTGTAATTTTTACGAAATTTTTTTGAAATATTTATTAGTTTTTTTTTGAAAATTTTTTATTTGAAATTTTTTTTGAAAAACTTTCTCTTTGAATTATTTTTTGGATTTTTTTAAAAATTTTTTTTAAATTTTTTTTTGAAATTTTTTATTTTGATTTTTTTAAAAAAATTTTTAAATTTTTTTTTCAATTTTTTCTTGAAAAATTTTTTTTTCAATTTTTTTTTAAATTTTTTTTTTGATTTTTTAAAATTTTTTTTAAAATTTTTTTATGAAATTTTTTTTTGAATTTTTTTAAAAATTTTTTTTGAATTTTTTTTTTCAATTTTTTTTTTTGAAATTTTTTTTTAAAATTTTTTTATGAATTTTTTTTTTATTTTTTCAAAATTTTTTTTAAATTTTTTTTTGAAATTTTTTTTGTGAATTTTTTAAAAATTTTTTTTTTTTTCAATTTTTTTTTTGAAATTTTTTTTTTGATTTTATTTCAATTTTTTTTAAATTTTTTTTAAATTTTTTTTTTCAATTTTTTTTTGAATTATTTTTTTTATTTTTTTCAAATTTTTTTTGTATTTTTTTTTGAAAATTTTTTTTTTGAATTTTTTTTTGAATTTTTTTTGAAAAATTTTCTCTTTGAATTATTTTTTTTTGATTTTTTTTAAATTTTTTTTTCAATTTTTTTTTTGAAATTTTTTTTTTGATTTTTTTTTCAATTTTTTTTAAATTTTTTTTTTCAATTTTTTTTTTGAAAATTTTTTTTTGATTTTTTTTAAAATTTTTTTTGATTTTTTTTTAAAAAATTTTAAATTTTTTTTTGAAATTTTTTTTGTGAATTTTTTTTTTTATTTTTTTTTTTGATTTTTTTTTTATTTTTTTTCCAATTTTTTTTTTGAAATTTTTTTTTTTAATTTTTTTTTGAAATTTTTTTTTGTGAATTTTTTTTAAATTTTTTTTTAAATTTTTTTTTGAAATTTTTTTTTTGAAATTTTTTTTTTTGATTTTTTTTTTCAATTTTTATTTATAATTTTTTTTTTGAAAATTTTTTTTTTGAATTTTTTTTTTAAATTTTTTTTTGAAAAATTTTCTCTTTGAATTATTTTTTATGATTTTTTTAAAAATTTTTTTTCGATTTTTTTTTGAATTTTTTTTTTGATTTTTTAAAATTTTTTTTTTCAATTTTTTTTAAAATTTTTTTTGTGAATTAAAAAAAAAAATTTTTAATTTTTTTTTTTTGAATTTTTTTTTTCCGATTTTTTTTTAATTTTTTTTTTTTTTAATTTTTTTTTGAAATTTTTTTTTCAATTTTTTTCTAAATTTTTTTTTATAATTTTTTTTTTGAAAATTTTTTTTTTTAATTTTTTTTTGAAATTTTTTTTGAAAAATTTTCTCTTTGAATTATTTTTTTTTGATTTTGTTAAATTTTTCTTTTGATTTTTTTTAAAATTATTTTTTTAATTTTTTTTTTGATTTTTTTAAAAATTTTTTTTGATTTTTTTTTTATTTTTTTTTCAATTTTTTTTTTGAAAATTTTTTTTTTTGATTTTTTTTAAATTTTTTTTTTGATTTTTTAAAAAAATTTTTTTGAAATTTTTTTTTGTAAATTTTTTTTAAATTTTTTTTTTCAATTTTTTTTTTAAATTTTTTATTTGATTTTTTTTTCAATTTTTTTTTTAATTTTTTTTTTATTTTTTTTTTGAAAATTTTTTTTTTGAAAAATTTTTTTTTTCAATTTTTTTTAAATTTTTTTTTTGATTTTTTAAAATTTTTTTTAAAATTTTTTTATGAATTTTTTTTTTTGATTTTTCAAAATTTTTTTTTGAATTTTTTTTTTCGATTTTTTTTTTGAATTTTTTTAAAAAAATTTTTTGAATTTTTTTTTTCAATTTTTTTTTTGAAATTTTTTTTAAAATTTTTTTATGAATTTTTTTTTATTTTTTCAAATTTTTTTTTAAAATTTTTTTTTGAAATTTTTTTTTGTGAATTTTTTTAAAATTTTTTTTTCAATTTTTTTTTGAATTTTTTTTTTTTTGATTTTTTTTTCAATTTTTTTTTAATTTTTTTTTTAAATTTTTTTTTCAATTTTTTTTAAATTTTTTTTTGAAATTTATTTTTTTTTTCAATTTTTTTAAATTTTTTTTTTTAAATTTTTTTTTTGAAATTTTTTTTTTGAATTTCTTTTTTGATTTTTTTTTTGGAAAATTTTCTCTTTGAATTATTTTTTTTGATTTTTTTAAAATTTTTTTTTTTCAATTTTTTTTAAAATATTTTTTTTCAATTTTTTTTGAAAAATTTTCTCTTTGAATTATTTTTTTTGATTTTTTTAAAAAAAATTTTTTATTTTTTTTTTGAAAATTTTTTTTTTGAATTTTTTTTTTGAATTTTTTTTGAAAAATTTTCTCTTTGAATTATTTTTTTTGATTTTTTTAAATTTTTTTTTCAATTTTTTTTTTGAATTTTTTTTTTTGATTTTTTTTTCAATTTTTTTTTGAAAAATTTTTTTTGAATTTTTTTTAAATTTTTTTTTGATTTTTTTAAATTTTTTTTTTCAATTTTTTTTTGAATTTTTTTTTTTCGATTTTTTTTTGAATTTTTTTTGAATTTTTTTTTTGAAAATTTTTTTTATAAATTTTTTTTTTGAATTTTTTCTGTAATTTTTTTTAAAATTTTTTTTAAAAATTTTTTTTCAATTTTTTTTTTGAAAATTTTTTTTGAATTTTTTTTTCAATTTTTTTTTGAAAATTTTTTTTCGAATTTTTTTAAATTTTTTTTTTCAATTTTTTTTGATATATTTTCAATTTTTTTTAAATTTTTTTTTTCAATTTTTTTTTTGAAAATTTTTTTTGAAAAATTTTCTCTTTGAATTATTTTTTTTGATTTTTTTTAATTTTTTTTTTGAAATTTTTTTTTTGATTTTTTTAAAATTATTTTTTAAATTTTTTTTTCAATTTTTTTTTGAAAATTTTTTTTTTGATTTTTTTTTTAATTTTTTAAATTTTTTTTTGATTTTTTTTTGTGAATTTTTTTAAAAAAATTTTTTAAAATTTTTTTTTTCAATTTTTATTTTGAATTTTTTTTTTGATTTTTTTTTAAAATTTTTTTAAATTTTTTTTTCAATTTTTTTTTTGAAATTTTTTTTTGATTTTTTTTTGAAATTTTTTTTTTTGAAAATTTTTTTTAAATTTTTTTTTTTGAAATTTTTTTTTGAAAAATTTCCTTTTTGAAATTTTTTTTTCCGATTTTTTTTTTAATTTTTTCTTTCAATTTTTTTTTAATTTTTTTCTTGAATTTTTTTTTTTGAAAATTTTCTCTTTGAAACTTTTTTTTGATTTTTTAAAATTTTTTTTGAAAAATTTTCTCTTTGAATTATTTTTTTTGATTTTTTTTAAATTTTTTTTTCAATTTTTTTTTTTTCGATTTTTTTTTGAAATTTTTTTTTTGATTTTTTAAAAAATTTTTTTTCAATTTTTTTTTGAAATTTTTTTTGTGAATTTTTTAAAAAAAATTTTTTTAAATTTTTTTTTCGAATTTTTTTTTGAAATTTTTTTTTCCGATTTTTAAAATTTTTTTTTTTTTTTTTTTAAATTTTTTTTTTGAAATTCATTTTTCAATTTTTTTTTGAATTTTTTTTGTAATTTTTTTAAAATTTTTTTTTTCAATTTTTTTTTGAATTTTTTTTTAAATTTTTTTTGGAAAATTTTCTCTTTGAATTATTTTTTTTGATTTTTTTAAATTTTTTTTTGAAATTTTTTTTTCCGATTTTTTTAATATTTTTTTTTATTTTTTTTTTATTTTTTTTTTGAAATTTATTTTTCAATTTTTTTTTGAATTTTTTTGTAATTTTTTTAAAAATTTTTTTTCAATTTTTTTTTGAATTTTTTTTTCAATTTTTTTTGGAAAATTTTCTCTTTGAATTATTTTTTTTGATTTTTTTTAAATTTTTTTTTTCAATTTTTTTTGAATTTTTTTTTTCAATTTTTTTTGAAAAATTTTCTCTTTGAATTATTTTTTTTGATTTTTTTTAAATTTTTTTTTTGAAAATTTTTTTTTTGAATTTTTTTTTTGAATTTTTTTTGAAAAATTTTCTCTTTGAATTATTTTTTTTGATTTTTTAAAATTTTTTTTTCAATTTTTTTTTTGAAATTTTTTTTTGATTTTTTTTTCAATTTTTTTTTTAAAAATTTTTTTTCAATTTTTTTTAAATTTTTTTTTTGATTTTTTTTTAATTTTTTTTCAATTTTTTTTTGAAATTTTTTTTTTTCGATTTTTTTTTGAATTTTTTTTGAATTTTTTTTTTGAAAATTTTTTTTATAAATTTTTTTTGAATTTTTTCTGTAATTTTTTTTTAAATTTTTTTTTTAAATTTTTTTTTCAATTTTTTTTTGAAAATTTTATTTGAATTTTTTTTTTCAATTTTTTTTTGAAAATTTTTTTTCGAATTTTTTTTAAATTTTTTTTTGAATTTTTTTTTGAGTTTTTTTTTGAAAATTTTTTTAAATTTTTTTATGAATTTTTTTTTTTGATTTTTTTAAAAAAAAATTTTAAATTTTTTTTTGAAATTTTTTTTTGTGAATTTTTTTTAAATTGTTTTTTTTAATTTTTTTTTTCAATTTTTTTTTGATATATTTTCAATTTTTTTTAAATTTTTTTTTTCAATTTTTTTTTTGAAAATTTTTTTTGAAAAATTTTCTCTTTGAATTATTTTTTTTGATTTTTTTAAAAATTTTTTTTGAAATTTTTTTTTTGATTTTTTTTAAATTATTTTTTAAATTTTTTTTTCAATTTTTTTTTGAAAAATTTTTTTTTAAATTTTTTAAATTTTTTTTTGATTTTTTTTTGTGATTTTTTTTTAAATTTTTTTTTAAAATTTTTTTTTTCAATTTTTTTTTGAAATTTTTTTTTTGATTTTTTTTAAAAATTTTTTTAAATTTTTTTTTCAATTTTTTTTTTGAAATTTTTTTTTGATTTTTTTTTGAAATTTTTTTTTTTGAAAATTTTTTTTAAAATTTTTTTTTTGAAATTTTTTTTTGAAAAATTTCCTTTTTGAAATTTTTTTTTCCGATTTTTTTTTAAATTTTTTTTTTCAATTTTTTTTGAATTTTTTTTTGAATTTTTTTTTTTTGAAAATTTTCTCTTTGAATTATTTTTTTTGATTTTTTTTCAATTTTTTTTTCAATTTTTTTTTTCGATTTTTTTTTGAAATTTTTTTTTTGATTTTTTAAAAAATTTTTTTTCAATTTTTTTTTGAAATTTTTTTTGTGAATTTTTTAAAAAAAATTTTTTTAAAATTTTTTTTCGAATTTTTTTTTGAAATTTTTTTTTCCGATTTTTTTAAAAGTTTTTTTTATTTTTTTTAAATTTTTTTTTTGAAATTTATTTTTCAATTTTTTTTTGAATTTTTTTTGTAATTTTTTTAAAATTTTTTTTGTAATTTTTTTGGAAATTTTTTTTGAATTTCTTTTTTTAATTTTTTTTTTTGGAAAATTTTCTCTTTGAAACTTTTTTTTGATTTTTTTAAAAAAATTTTTTGTAATTTCTTTCTAAATTTTTTTTGTAATTTTTTTTTCAATTTTTTTTTTTGAAAATTTTTGTTTTGAATTTTTTTTTGAAATTTTTTTTTTCGAATTTTTTTTTTGATTTTTTTTCAATTTTTTTTAAAATTTTTTTTTCAATTTTTTTTTTTTTAAATTTTTTTTTTTGAATTTTTTTTTGAAATTTTTTTTGAAAAATTTTCTCTTTGAATTATTTTTTTTTGATTTTGTTAAATTTTTCTTTTGATTTTTTTTAAAATTATTTTTTAAATTTTTTTTTGATTTTTTTTTTTATTTTTTTTTCAATTTTTTTTGAAAATTTTTTTTTTGAAATTTCTTTTAAAATTTTTTTATGAATTTTTTTTTATTTTTTCAAATTTTTTTTTTCAATTTTTTTTGAAATTTTTTTTTGTGAATTTTTTTAAAATTTTTTTTCAATTTTTTTTTGAAATTTTTTTTTTTTTCAATTTTTTAAAAAAAATTTTTTTTGATTTTTTTTTTGAAATTTTTTTTTTTGAATTTCTTTTTTGATTTTTTTTTGGAAAATTTTTTTTTTGAATTTTTTTTTTGAATTCATTTTGAAAAATTTTCTCTTTGAATTATTTTTTTTGATTTTTTTAAATTTTTTTTTTGATTTTTTTTTTCAATTTTTTTTTGAAAAATTTTTTTTTTAATTTTTTTTAAATTTTTTTTTTGATTTTTTTTAAATTTTTTTTTCAATTTTTTTTTGAAATTTTTTTTTTCGATTTTTTTTAAATTTTTTTTTGAATTTTTTTTGAGTTTTTTTTTGAAAATTTTTTTAAATTTTTTTATGAAATTTTTTTTTTGATTTTTTCAAAAAAAATTTTTAAATTTTTTTTTGAAATTTTTTTCTGTGAATTTTTTTTAAATTGTTTTTTTTAATTTTTTTTTCAATTTTTTTTTGATATATTTTCAATTTTTTTTAAATTTTTTTTTTCAATTTTTTTTTTGAAAATTTTTTTTGAAAAATTTTCTCTTTGAATTATTTTTTTTGATTTTTTTAAAATTTTTTTTTGAAATTTTTTTTTTGATTTTTTTAAAATTATTTTTTTAATTTTTTTTCAATTTTTTTTTTCGATTTTTTTTTGAAATTTTTTTTTTGATTTTTAAAAAAATTTTTTTTCAATTTTTTTTTGAAATTTTTTTTGTGAATTTTTTAAAAAAAATTTTTTTAAATTTTTTTTTCGAATTTTTTTTTGAAATTTTTTTTTCCGATTTTTTTTAAATTTTTTTTTATTTTTTTTTAATTTTTTTTTTGAAATTTATTTTTCAATTTTTTTTTGAATTTTTTTTGTAATTTTTTTTAAATTTTTTTTGTAATTTTTTTGGAAATTTTTTTTGAATTTTTTTTTTAATTTTTTTTTTTGGAAAATTTTCTCTTTGAAACTTTTTTTTGATTTTTTTAAAAATAATTTTTGTAATTTCTTTCTAAATTTTTTTT